>CM077098.1:129243811-129452316 GCA_039513925.1 Platanthera zijinensis | reverse complement strand
GGAGTCTCCACTTTGGGATATCCGAAACTCTCTGTTTGAGAGGGCGGAGTCTCCACTTGGAATCTCCGGACACTCGGTTATTTGCGCACACAATGAGAAACTTGGGTCTTGTTCATTGATGTTGGAAACATGAAATACAAGTATAGACGTCGGAAGCCTTGTGCGTTCTATGGACAGAGAATAAATTCTCCCTCTGGATGGTCGCCCTGGGGTTGCTCATATGCAGACTCACTCTAGATTGGTTAATTCAGGGCTCCTGTCTTGCAGGATTTTTTCAAGGAGCCCCGACGAATAAACCGTTCGATTTCTATTTTCAGTCGCGCCTTAACTCTCCGTGTTATGCCCGCGTCCTTGGTGGTAGTTGCAGTACTTGGATTGGTCTCCAGAGCTTGGAGCGAGAGCTCTTGGCCTTTGAAGGGAGGAATGATCGCGGATGGCGAGCAATACTTCCGCCCATGAAGTGTTGAGGGGAGCTAAGGCTTGATTGTGGCGGTGCCCCCGATTCAGTGGGAGTTGTCGCGGCGCTCGTTGTTTCCCCTGGGACTTGGCAGCGGCTCCTGGTTCCTCTTCCTTTTTTATCTTCCTTTGAACTGCAGTCGATGTGCTTCGTCCGCTGTGATTTGAGCCTTGACTTGATGGACGAAATCATGGTAGCTGGGAATCGTTTCGCTCGTCATCATGGAGTGAAATTTTCCTTGTCTGAGTCCTCCGAGGAAAGTTCCGCGCATGAGCTCGGGGTTAACCTCCAGAATCGGTTGTGCCTCCGCGGTGAAGCGACGAAAGAATTCCCTGAGTGATTCTCCCTCGGTCTGTCGGATTCCCGAGAGGTGTGAGGGGTCTCGAACAATTTGCTGGTAGGCGATAAACTGATCTGTGAAAAGTTGAGTTAGCTCTGCGAAGTTCTTGATTTTTCCCTCTTCCAGAGAATGGAACCAGATGCGAGCTTTCTCTTTTAGTGTTTTCGGGAACACTTGACAAGAGCGGGTCTGGGGCGTTGTAGATGCGCATGACAGCTGCAAAGTGTCTGACGTGCTCCAGAGGGTCGTCCGACCCATCAAATGTCTCGAAGTCAGGGGGCTTGATCCCGGGTGAAACGGGATGTGTCAGGACCTGCGGAGCTAGAGGGGAAATGTGGTGAACGGGGAGTCCTACATTTGCGTCTCTTGGTGCCCCCGTGTCCATATTCTTCCTTGATTATGCGTCTCACTTCCTCACGAGCGAGTCTTCTATCGCCCAGAGCGGCGACCTCTTTTATTGCACGAACGTTGCCTTGCGCGTTCCCGGGAAGCCCATCGGGTAATGCGAAGCGTGAGGAGCTATCAGCGCCGGACGACTCGTCTGCGATGAGATTCTTAGAGCGGGAAATGTCTTCAGGCGTTATCTAACTTGGGATTAGCGGTGGTTGACCTCCTGGAGCGACGCCCGCGCTGGGGTTGTGATGAACCCTTAAGTCTCTTAGCAAGGTGAGCATTTTTGCTTGACACTCCTTCATCGGGAGCATGCGTTCTTCGCTCGATGCTTGGGATGCGGTGATGGTGGATCCTCTCTGAAGCGAGGCGTTTCCTGCGGGCGAGTTGGTGGGGGCTGGATTGGTGCGTTCCTCTAGCGTTGCTTCACTGGCACTTTATGCGATATTCTTTGCCTCTGTTGCCGGTCGGGTGTGCTTGCGCGATGCAAGCGTTATTTACATGGTGTTGTTGCAGAGTTTTGGGAACACTTTCCCACAGACGGCGCCAAACTGTTGCGGGTCATCCGATTTTTCCCCGGTCCGGAGAATCGGACCGCCTTAGTTTGGAATTGGACCGGGCGTGCAAACAATCAAAGAAAAACAACAACAAATGACAAAAGGCTTTTTTTGACATGAAAAATTCGGAAAGAGTGAAAAACTACGTGACCAGATCTATGTCATGCCAAAATCAACTATTTTGTTGGGGTTACAAGAGTTAAGACAATTTCTCGAATGGTGACAAATCATCTCTCCTTTACAAGTATAAAGTAAGAAAATAGTGGAAAAGAAACTAAGTCCTTGGAGCCTGGATGAGAGTGCTCCAGTGGTGAAACTCGCTAAGTCCTCGGAGCCTCGATTGAAGCGCTCTTGCTAAGCCGGAACCTTGATGAGAGCGCTCATGTGGAGAAGGAACGCCGCGTTCTTGATGCCTTCAGATTTCTTCTCACTAGAGAGAGTGGAGCGAATTCCGAGCGAAGGAACGATCTAAGTCTCATGTACTCGTCGGAAACTCTCAGAGCTCTCTCTAGCCTCTGGAGTTGTTTGACCTCAAATGAAGGTCTTGAACATATTTATAGTTTTTTAGAGGGATGTGCTGATAATTGCACCGATGCGGAATTTGTGTTGGCGAATGCGTTGCTCCGTTTTGGTCACCTGGATCACCAATTTTAGTGAAATGACGAAAGTGCCCGCCGGGCGGTCCGGTAGCCCGGGCTGGGTGCCCGACGACGGCGGCGGCCGGCGAAGCGCCGGAGGTGGCAGCAGCGGTCGGAGGCGGCGACAACGGCCGGAGGTGGCGTCGGCGGCCAGAGGCGTTGGCGGCTGCCGCACGCTGTGCTCGCCCGCGCGCAGCGCTATTGCCGGTTGGCGCGCGGGATGCCACCGCCTCGGACTGTCGTGGGCTGCCGTGCGCGGGTTGCCTCGCACGGGCTGCCTCGGCGGGACTGCCGTACACAAATGCCTGTGCACATGCGAGGCACGCGCGGCTCTTGCGCACGGCGCTTGAGTGCGTGCTTGCTTGGTCCCGCTCTTTTTGGGGCGGTTTCGGACCCCTTAAGCGGGTGAGCGCGGCTTGATGCGCGTGGCTCGTTTGGTCGGGTTGGCTCCCCTTACGTCAAGAGTAGCAAATAGCATTTCAGACCAGTCCTGTGATGGGGTTTATAGTTTATACACACTGCCTGAACTTCTGGAATTAACGCAAGATTGTAGACCATTGGAGTTCAAGAAATTAGCATGTAGTATTGAGCTGTCGTCATTATAGGATGGTTTAGGTTGGGACTAATGAGTCCATCATATATATAGTTGTCATAAGATGTACCGAGAAATGATAGTTGTAAAGGTGAGATCGAATCAAATTTGAGCAAATCGAGTCCTCAAACTCTAAGCTGACTGGAAATTGTTCCGAGTTTAGTCTGTTCAACTAAAAAAAATTGATTTTGGGCTAACTTGAATTGTTCCGAGTTGGTTTGAAAAGGTGTAAACTTATCATACATTGACATAATCAAAGCTACAAAGACAAATTCAATGACGAGGGTGAGAATATGTGAAGGATTAACACAGGAATTTTCCATCACTGTTGGCTTACATCAAGGTTTAGCTTTAAGCTCTTATCTGTTTACCCTAATCTTAGATGAGCTCACCGGACATATCCAACAAGCAATACCTTGATGTTTATTATTTGTGGATGATATCGTTTTGGTCGATTAGACGCACGAGGGTGTAAACGCGAAACTTGAATCTTGGCGAGACACTTTAGAAAAGATGGGTTTTAGGTTGAGCAGGGCAAAGACGGAGTATATGGAGCTTAAACTTAGTAGTGCAAGAAGGATGGATGACTTCGTTATTAAGTTGGTGATCAAAATATTTCCTGCAGTGAGTGCTTTAAATATCTTGGATCAATAGTTCATAAAGACGGAAGTGTTGATAAGATGTGATACATGAATCGAAGCAGGTTGGTTGAAGTGTAGAGGCGTGCCAGAGATCTTATGTGATCGTAAAGTACCATTAAAACTTAAAAAGGCAAGTTTTACAGTACTACAATTAGACCACTGACGCTTATGGTTCTGAGTGTTGGGCAGTGAATTGTGTACATGAGGAAAAAATGGGAGTTACGGAGTTGAGAACGCTTTAGGTGGATGTGTGCACACACTGACACATGAGACTGGATAAAATTAGGAATGAATGTATCTGGGATAAGGCATGGGTGACACCAATTGCAGAGAAGATGCAAGAAGCTCGACTAAGATAGTTTGGACACGTACAAAGGAGACCATTAGAGGCACCTGCTAGGCGTTGTGAGAGTTTAGGGTCTATTTGGCGGGGCGGCACAACAGTGGCATTCAGCTGATTTTTCTGCCGCCTCGCCAAACGATAAAATAGACTCAGGCGGTGGCTAGAAGCCATCGCCATTTCAGGGCTGCATCATTGTTTTGTTTAAAAAAAAATTATATATATATTTACTTTTTAATATATATTAACGTTAATAATATATATATATATGTATATTTAATTAATATATTAACTTTTATATATATATTAACTTTAATGTATATTAACATTAATAATATATATATATTTTTAATTAATATGTTAAGTTATTAACTTTATATTTAATTTTTAATATATTAACTTATATATATATATATTAACTTTAATATATATTAAAGTTAATAATATATATTATATATATATATATATTTAATTAATATTAACTTTTATATTTAATTATTAATATATTAACGTTTTAAAGTTTAATAATTTTTGTATAAAATTATTGCGGATCAATCGAAGCGCTCGTGAATCGGCTGAAAACTAACCGCCCTAGCTCGTGAACGAGTAGAACACACATAAGGGCGTCTTGTTGTTCGTTTGGTAGATCTAGTGCCTCGGAATTGTGCGAGAATGGGTCCGTTGGAGTTGTAGCGTCGAACCGGGCGAGGGCGCGAAAAAAAATCTTTGACTCGTTCGAACCTATTTTGGGGAACCTCATCAATATTAGAATTTAATATAATTAACTTTGACAATTAAAAAATATTAATATATTTTTTATTATTAATTATTATTATCACTGTTTTATTTTAATTACTGTTTAATTCTGCACCACTGTTTCACACAACACTGCAAATACAGTTTTCTAAATAGTTTCATGAATTTTTCCATCACTGCAAAACAATAGATTCCTGCACCGTTGTTTCTCACTACTGCTTTTGTCTGCGCTGCAGCTTAGCCAAACATGTCCTTAGTCACCTAGGCATGTTAAATGGGAGAAGGGTAGACCAATAAAGACTTGGAATGAAACTATAAGGAAAGACATGATATACTTAGGCATTGGCGAGATTATGACTAAAGACAGGGCACAATGGAGACAAGATCCATAGAGTCGACCCCGCTATAGTGGGATAATGGCTTGAGTGTTGTTGTTGTGTCTTGAAATTGTTTTTTCCGTTCAAAAGGATTGAGAGTGTTGCTTGAAAATTCTCGAAATTTAACTAATTTATACATGGCGTGCATAATGCAGAAATGGATAACAAAAGGGATCTCATATTGAATTTATACACTATGAAACATAAAAAGTACAGATGTAATAAATACAAAATATTGCAATCTTAATTAATCTAAATAAGAATTGCATGCTTTTCACAAATTAATTAATAATAGGATTGAAGAGAATGATGTTATACTGCTTAAACCAAGCTTTAGGCATAATAAACACCATTAATTACTTTAATTGCTTGTATTCGATTTTGTGTTTACTTAAGAAAGGATGTGGCCTAAAGATAAATAACTTGTTTGAAGTCCATTCAGCTGACCTCTTTCAGTTTATGCCCTCTTTGTAAAAGTTTTTGTTGGTCTCACTGTATTGCGGAGTTATTCTCCACAATGAAGATCTTTCGTCGCCTGTGAGCATCGTCTTATTGGGATGAATTACATAATTTCTTTTTGTTGTGTATGATTGCTTGTTTCAGTTCTCTGTTCTTTCTTCACACGATTATCCGTGGTAGAATCCCTATCCATTGAAGTACATTTTTGTTATTTTTTTTTAATTGCAGTATGAATGTAGGAAAGCCTTGGCTGATAGTCAGCTGCGTGTGCGGGGAAGGTTCGCGAAGACTCGGGAATGACACATGTAGGTATGCTAGTGGAGCATAGGTTTAAGTTGCAGTGTTTTTCAGTTACATGTGAAGCATTTCAGTCATATGTCTTTTTGCCTAGAAGAAATAATTTGGCAGCCCTATGAGTTGAACGCTAATAATTGTGTCTTCAGGTTTGTATGATGAGGCCTCATTTGTAAATATGCTTAAATTTTTGTTAAAAATAATACCCAAAGTGGGTAAAAAAATGAGGCGCTTTGTGGAATTACACTGGCTCATCGTTTGATAATCTGCCCAAGTATTCATTTGTTTCTTTGAGTCATTTAGTTGAGCATGATTTACTTCCACATTGGATAAGGCGAAATATATATACATTGATAGGAAAATATCATGTTTTACGAGCCTAAGCTTTTGGGTCGAACATGAGTTTAGCAACGGGTGTTTCTCGTGCAACTCAGTCCTGTCCTTGGCTTCCCCTCTCCAGCAAGTGGTATTAAAATCGATGGATCGATTGGGACTATGTTCATGCGGTTTGTAACCCTTATGGGTCTTGTTCTTCCACTATGGTTGCTAGTTATGCTTTTAATGCATGGTGATTTATAAAATTCTTTCTTTGGTATTGAGAGTTTTTACATGAGGGAGAGATTGTTAAGATACATGAGAGCATGGCTTAGTCCCACATCCAATACGGCGAAATATACGTTGTTGCGGGTGTATCATGTGATTGGTCATTGTCCATGGATTTGAGCTTTTGACTTAAATATGACTTTGATTAGCTGATTGTCTGCCCTACCAATTTTTGAGTGCCAATCCTTTTGAGAAATTTTTATAATTTGTGAGACCACAGTCACTTTCTTGAAGAAAAAAACAGTAGGCGTGTCCAATCTTTATGAAAGAAAAGGATCATGGATGGAATTGATGCTTTAGAATTTGCACTAGGGTTTAATTTCTTTGAAAATGAACCTTCAACTCTAGATTCAAGTTCCTAATTCCATCCAAACGAAATAGGAGATTTTGAGCAATGTAAACTTTCATTATTTATTTTTTGTATTATCTTGTTCTTGTTATGTTCTTTGTGACAATTATAGGAATGTTTTTATTTCATAAAAAAAACAACACAAAATGATGACCACTCCCAAGTTATGATGACGGTTCATAACAACCGTGTTCACGATCGCCACCGCTGCGCCAAATGGAGCCTAGAGTTGATAGAAAAGCAGTTGTGGAAAAAAGCCTAAAGTTTCAAAAAGCCCTAATTTTTTTTTCTTACAAGCACTTTGCCAACCACTATGAAATCAAATGCCTGTAAAATAGTGGTAGTTGTGAGAATAAAACTTTTCGCACTGTCATCACCGTCCCAAATAAATTATGTTGAACAAGTTTGTTCCAACGTTGCATTTGCATGGCATGTTAACTTTTTTACTTTCAAAATATGAATGTTTTATGCGTTATTATATGATTATCGTCAATCTCCTAATCATTATATGTTGATTTAATTTATTTTTTTTTGTTGAACTTTCCATCAAATTGAATTTAGATTTATTTTTCTGAAACTATTTTTATATATACTTCATTTTTTAAAGTTGGTTTACCCGGATAGATTAGATCTAAGAGGAAAAAAACAATGATATTATGTATTTATTAAAAGAGATTAATCGGTGCTAGAGTGCTCAAACGTCAGATCTACAAGGAACACTTGATTTATTTTGGGGACATAAGAATATCATATAATAAATCAAGATAATAATGAACTAATGAATTCTCCTATTGATGCTTGTATGCCTAATATGATTTAAACTATGTTTATTTTGATTTTGATGTATAAACAATGAACAAAGATATGTATGTGACCTTATAGAGTGATTAATAAACATAAAATTGTGTTTGTTATCGTCAAAATAATTAAACTTTAAGATAAAAAACTTCAAAAATACATATTTTTCAATGTGAGGAGACTGCGTCAGCTCATGCCATGCATTGACATATATTCATCCATAACTTCAAAAATACATATTGTGTTATGTAAAGAGCTTCTCATTGTTCGGCCACTTTTAAATACATCATTTTTTACTAAAAATATCAATGATAATGTGTAATCTTGATTATTCGCAATCGAATGAAATGATTGTCATTTGTAAAACTAAATTTTAATAATGCTTCGACTCGCTAGAGGAGTTGAATAATTGAAAAAAAAAAATGTAAGATTAATGGTTTGATAAATGAACAAGTTATGCGTTGTAGCAAGATGTAACAATTTGGCTCATGACATGCATTGACATATATTCATCAATTGAGACTATAAACATCCAACAACATGAATAACATGATAAATCTAACCTTTTTGATAATCCAAAATGTCATTGTATAGACTTTTGTTTTGACGTAGATCATGTGAAAGATCATGCCACATTCTTATCTAGTCATCACACAAATGCATGTCTCAAGATGAACAATTTCATTGTTGTGGATTCCACACTCGGCTTAAATGTTCAATTTATCTATATTTTGTGTGTCGTTTTAGTGTAAATTGTCATCCATAATACTTAAACTTGATTTTCTTATAATTTTCTTGATTTGTTCGTTTATGGTGACTTTCACGAGCAAATATAGATATATCTCAACTTAGAAAAGACATAGGTTTTGCTATGGTTGACAGTTTCTCAACCATTACAATAATTATAACAAAGCCCTATCGTTTCTCAATTTACAAGCCCAAGCAATCAATGTTGGGCTAGAGAGCACGCAAGCCCGACCAGAGCACCTGCAAATTAGTTTGAGCAAGTACTTGCACGACCGCTTAGCGGTATGCCGATATAATACCAAAAACACAACACAAAATAACAGCAATAAAAGTGACATAGAGATTTAACATTGAAACTCAATAAGGTGAAAACCACGGGACGATTAGAGTTCAACCAGGAAGTCGGCACTAAAATGTATGAAACAAAGAGCAATTACAAGGTTTTTTTCCACGATCCTAATAGGATCTTCACCAGTTTCACACTACACAATACAATAAATAGTAATAGAAAAACTACAAGTTACTGACAGTGACAGACGAGACGGATTACACAAATGCTCTTCAAGATGTCTCTTCGAATCCTTGCCCAAATCTGCTCCATATCTAATCCATGTAGGCGAAGTACTCCTCGTCATCGCCGTACAACGATATCCGAAAAACTCTCCCAAACTAAGACGATTGCCACAAAGACCTATCTAGAAATCTTCCAATGTTGAGTTTGGAGAGAAGTAGAAATCTTATCCCTCCTCATTCATCCATATTTATAGGGCTAAACCAAGTAGGTAGATGTGGTAGATCCGTAGATGGCATGTGCATGAAACTTTCCTCGATCAAAGAACACATGTCATTTGACATGAAGTTTCCTTTGGATAATTTTCTAAAAACTTCTTCTAAGAGCACATGTTGATTTATAGGTCAAAGATGGTTGACATCTCCTCTTTCCAAGTAATTTCTTTCAAGAACACATGTCAATTTCATGGTCAAAAGCGGCTGGCCCTTTTCGCACTTAGGAGAAAATATCTCATCAATTCTTCCCCTTTTCGACTAAGTAAAGAAACTTGTCATTCCGACAATCTTCCTTCAAATCTCCAACATGTCTCTACCTTCAATCGATCAACAAGGCAAATTCGAGTTTATAAGACTCGAAGCCAACCGTTTTATCCACAAAGGACGGGAAACCCAACAACTTATTCTCTCCTTTGCTTTATGTGGAGGGAGCCACCATGCCGACCATCCTCACACAGTGCTTGAACTTTCCTCTTGACACGGTCTTCGTAAGCTTATATGCTCCATTGTCATCCTTGTGCACTATACCTTCTGCAAATCCAGCTCTTTCTGCTCTAGAGTATCGTGTATCTAATGATACCACGCGTCAATATGCTTGGATCTTGAGTGGAAGGTGGGGCCCTTCCCCAAATGAATTATACTCTGACTGTCGCATATGAGTGTGTAGCGTTCCTGAGTGAAACTCAACTACTTGATGAAGTGCTTCATCCAAAGAAGCTCTTTCCCTGCCTCAGTGACTGCAATAAACTCTGCCTCTATAGTAGATAGTGTGATGCACTTCTGCAGTCTAGACTGCAATGACACAGCTCCCCCTACAAACAGGATCTGGTACCCAGAAGTCGATCTTTTGGAGTCCAAATCTCCAGTCATATCAACATCAGTGTAGCCCAATAACTCTGGCTCACTACCTCTGAACTTTAACGTCAAGTCTGATATCCCATGTAGGTATCTTAGAATTCACTTCACGATGCTCCAATATTCTCTTCTGGGATTAGAGAGAAATCTGCTAACAATTCCAACGGTGTGCGCTATATCAGGGCATGTGCAAACCATAACGTACATGATACTACCAACTACATAAGCATAAGGGACCTTCTGCATCTCCTCTTTATCCTCAGGAGTGCTCGGGCACTGGTCAGTGGTGAGTCTAAAGTGAGCTGCAAGTGTCGTTCTCACCTTCTTCGCTTGATCCATATTGAATCTCTGCAGTACTTTCTTGATATATCTGTCTTGAGATAACCAAAGCAGTTTATAGCCTCTATCTATTCGAATATTTATCCCTAAGATGGTCTTCACAACTCCCAAGTCCTTCATTGCAAATGTGGAGCTCAACTGACACTTTGGTTCGGCAATGCGCGTAGTGTGCTTCCCAACTATCAACATGTCGTTAACGTAGAAAAGTAAAATTAAGAAATCCTTTGGAGCATACTGTTTTATAAACACGCAGTGATCAAGGATAGTCCTCCTACAGTCGATCTCCCCCATAAAACTATTGAATTTTTTACACCATTGTCACGGGGTTTGCTTACAGCCATATAAGCTCTTATTCAGGTGACATACCCGACTTTCCTTCCCTTTGACCTTGAATCCTTCAAGTTGCTCCATATACATCTCCTCCTCAAGATGACCATATAGAAAGACGGTCTTGACATCCATCTGCTCGATCTCTAGGTCTTGCCTCGCAGTAAGGCCAAGAACAACTCAGATAGATGACATCTTCATAATAAGAGAGAAGATCTCATCAAAATCATCTCTCTGTTTCTGACTAAAACCTTTCACTATTAATCTAGCTTTATATTTGAGCGATGTCGAGGGGTCTCCCCGCTTTACTCTGAAAATTCATCAATTCTTTAGAGTCTTCTTGCCCTTAGTCAATCTCACCAAATCATAAGTGTGGTTCTTATGCAGATACTGTATCTCCTCTTATATAGCAACCATCCATTCTTTCTTCTCTGAGCTCTGCACTACCTCTTCAAAGTACTCGGGCTCCCCCACATCAGTTAATATAATATACTAATTAGTGGAGTATCTTAAAGATGAGTGTTTGACTCTATCAGACCTTCGTGAAGCGAGCTCAGCTATTGGTACAAGCACATCATCAGTATTGTCCTCTGTAGGCTCTTCATCAATAGTGTCCTCACGATTTAGAAGTGGCTCAGTGCCCTGTATCGGCTTAGGCTCTACAACCTCCTTAGTATTGTCACTTCTAATCATAGGAGACTCTGTATCAGTATGAGAGTTGACCTTCTCAGTTTTCTTAGGACCAACTATATTGTGATCCTAATAAAATATAACATCACAATTGCGTACAAGTTTCTTCTTAACTGAATCAAAAAACATGTAACTAAACTCGTCGCTACGCCCGTTTCCTAGAAATATGCATTGTCGAGTCTTGGAATCCAACTTCGATCTTTCATCCCGAGGAACGTGCACAAAGTCTCTACAACCAAAGACCATCAAGTGACTGTATGAAGGGTCCTTCCCATACTAGATCTTATTAAGAACATCCTCCTGTATTGCATTACTGGGAGATAGGTTGATGAAATGTGCAACTGTGTATAAAGCCCCAACCCAAAATATGTTAGGTAGCTTTGACTCAGACAATATGCACCTTACCCTTTCTATCATGGTCCTATTCATTCTTTTAACTACGCTATTCAGCTGTAACGTCTTGGGCGGAGTCGTTTCATGCCTGATCTCTTGCTCGTTACAGTATTCATCAAAGGGACCAATATACTCTCCCCATTGTCGGGCTTGATGCACTTTAGCTTTCTCCAAGACTGTCTTTCTACTTCAGTATGAAATCTTTGGAAAGTGTCGATAACCTCATCTTTGGTCTTAATAGCGTAGACCCAAAGTTTCCTCGAATGATCATCAATGAACGTCACAAAGTAAGACACTCCTCCCCTTGTTTGCACCTTCGGTGGTCCATAAACATCAGTATGTATGAGCTCTAGTGGCTCAGATCTTCTGGTGGAAGTGTGACTTTAGAAAGATACTTTATTCTGTTTCTCAGTCATGTAGTGGTCGCATCTCTCCAATTGATCCACATATAGAACATATATCATCTTATTCTTGACGAGGTATCTCAGGCCCTGCTGGCTAATGTGACTCAGTCTCCTATGTTATAGGGTTATGAATACACCATCTTAGATAATGTTGGCCTAAGAAGCTTCAGGCCTCCCCTCAATGTAGTATAGACCATTCTCTCTATAGCCTCTGCTCACTACTAGTGACCCCTTGATAAACTTCCAAAAATCTCCACCAAAGACACTTAGTATCCCTCATCACCCAACTTCCCAACTGAAACTAAGTTGAAGCGGATGTCAGGTACGCATCAAACATCCTTCAGAATCATCAAACCTCATGTGTTTGTCTTCAGGTGCATGTCTCCCCTCCTGATAACTATAGACGTGTCACCGTTGCCCATTTTAAGAACTCTAAAGTCATGAGTCATGTATGTGACAAATAACTCTTTATTGTGAAAGATAAGTGCAGATGCACCTGAATCAACAATCCAGCTCCTATCATCGCACAAAAGTGCAGTTGTGATATCATCTCCAATAATGATGACATCGTCCTCCTCTATAGAGATGGTGACAGTCGTATGCGTGTCCATCTTCTCATTTGAGGGCTCTCCCTTCTTCTTCTGGTCATTCTTTAGAGTATAACAAAACTTTCTAATATGACCCTTCTTGTGCCAGTAGTGACACTCACATTTTGGTAGCGGGGCCTAAACTTCCATCTGCTTTGGCTCCTCTCACTATTCCTCCCCCTATTCTTGCTCCTACCTCTTCCACTGGGCTCAGTATAGAGGATATTAGCTTGTGAAGAAGAGCCTGATATCCCTTGTGACTTCCTTCTCACCTCTTTGTTTAGGATGCCACCCTTGACAATCTTACGGTAATGATGCCTCCAAGAGAGTTGATCAGAGTAACTCTTACTATCTCCCAAGAGTTTGGAAGAGACTTTAATAACCACAGTGTGTTGACCTCATCCTCGAAGGTCACCTTCATTGCAGTGACGAGGTCAATGATACCCTGGAACTCGTTCACATGATCCAAGATATGAGATCCTTCTTTATATCTGAACTCCCCCAGCTTCTTCAGTAGATATAATTTATCGATGTCAGTACTCTCGACATACAACATCTCGAGAGTCTTCTAAAGAATCTTCGCATCAATGATGCTCACAACAAGATTATATACATTTAGCTATACGAATTGTCTGATAAATCCACATAGCTTTTAGTGTTCCACCTCCACTTATTTGGATCCATATCTTTAGGCATCTCCTCAAATATAGGAGCATGTCAACCCTTGACGTAGTTAAGATCTTCTATCAGTAAGTGTTACTGGTGGTAGTTTGCGGTATTCAGTATCACAATTTACTCGGAGCCTGAACCTGATGTAGACTCCATCATGCTTTGTCACTGACCAGATTGATCTCAATCCTCTGAGTCGACTATTTCAAAGAAAGAAATCAAAAAGGATAGGGAGCGGACCAATGGTCGTCACCTACCGCACCCGATCACTAATCCGAAATATTTGATCGACTCGTCTCGAATCTCAAACAGGCCAGCCTAATTACTGCTCTGATAATGAACCTGCCTCTGATACTATTTGTTAGGCTAGAAAGCACGTAAGTCTGACCAGAGCACCTACAAATTAGTTTTAGAAAGTACCAACACGACCGCTTAGTGGTATGCCAATATACTACCAAAAACACAACACAAAATAATTACAAAAAAAGTGACATAGAGATTTAACGTGAAAACCTAATTGGGTGAAAACCACGGGATGATCGAAGTTCAACCCGGAAATCTGCCACTAAAATGCATGAAACAATAAGTATTTATAAAGTTTTTCCTTATCGATCCTTATAGGATCTTCACCAGTTTCACGCTATATAATATAATAAATAGTAACAGAAAAACTGCAAGTTATTAATAGTAACGGACGAGACGGATTACACAAATCCTTTCCAAGATGCCTTTTCGAATCATTGCCCAAATCTGCTCTATATCCAATTCGTGTAAGCGAAACACTACTCGCCAACGTCGTACAATGATGTCCAAAAAACTCTCCCAAACTAATACGATTGTCGCAAAGTCCTTTCTAGAAATCTTCCAATGCTTAAGTTTGAAGAGAAGTGGATGCGTTATCCCTCCTCATTCATCCCTATTTATAATGATAAAACCAAAGAGGTAGATGTGGTAGATGACATGTGAATGAAGTTTTTCTCAGTCAAAGAACACATGTCACTTGACATGAAGTTTCTTTTAGATAATTATCTAAAAACTTCCTTTAAGAGAACATGTTGATTTTCAGGTCAAAGATGGTTGATTTCTTCTTTTTTCAAGAAGTTCCCTTCAAGAACACATGTCAATTTCACTGTCAAAAACAGCTAGTGAAATGAGAGAGCAATTACTAAATTCCTCAGAGTTTTCTTTAGAGGGGGGTTAATGGAGAATAAAATTTATTCCAAATACTTAATTTAATTCACAGAATTTGCATATACATTAACAATCAACCAGATTTAGATGCAGGTAAATAAAATCACAGCACAGTAATTAAAACAAATACCAAAACACAGACGACACAAGATTATAGTGGTTTCTCTCAAACTTGGTACATCCACTCTTCTACCTCATTGGTAAAAATTCACTATCACAATATTTGAGACTTTTGATCAGGAGACTCCCAGAACTAATACCAGATCTTTTGATAAGAAGATCTTGAACCAGTTACAGTCTGAGTCTTTTCTCAAGTGGACTCTCAGAATCTCTCACTGAATTCTTTGAACAGAGATTCTCAAAACTCTTTCACAAAGTGTAACAAGAAAATAAAAGAAGATTTATGATATAATTAATCTTCTTTCAGTGTCCTCTCAGTAAATTTCTGAGGACTAGTATATGATATCTAAAACTTCTGATGAATCTCTGAATATCGAAATCACAATGATTATATGTCTAATTTCCAAATTATCCTTAATCCTCTCTGAATCTGATACAGTTTTCCCTTGAGAAGAAGAAGAACTAATTCTCTTTTATAAATTCATCAACTATCAAAACAATCGACTGATTGACGTAAGAAGTTCAATTGCTGATGATGATCTTTCAAGCTTTTTCTATCGAAATCAATCTATCACGATCTGATATGAATTTCTTGATCGTCTGGTTGATTGGTTTGTATAATATAATTAATCAATCAGAATCTAGAAGAATTCTCCAAGATTCTGTTATACAAACCACTTCTAAAAATAATTTTGATTGAAAATATCAAAATAAATTCTGTTAAGAAATTCAGTCAACGTAACGTCGATTTCTAATCAAAGCAACATCGAATTCTGATTGTCTGTTAGAATATCTCTGTAATCAACGTTCTGTCGATATTATGTTGAAGTATGCGTCGATGTAATTATTTAAATATCGTCGACTTATCAATTTCATTTGCTCTGAATTTTATTCAAAGTAACGTCAAATTCCAGCTGGAGTTGCGTCGACTTCTAGTCGACGCATGTTGATAAATCATGACTTTTATCTTAAATTCAGTTTGTCTTTCTGATATCCTTTATATCAATAACATTCTAGGACTTCTAAAACAAAATTACCCTCACTATACATTATGAGTAATAAACCTAGGATGTAAAATCACTAAAACTAATTTGTTAAAATAAATCATAAAAATTTTTCCCAACAACTAGCTTTTTTCACACTTAAGAGAAAATATCTCATCAAACAACTCGTCCTTAGTTCCTTATTAGGAAAGCTCATACTTGTGCTAAAATGATTTCAAACGTCTATCAATATATATTGAGAAGTTTCTTCATTGGTCGTCAACTTTTGGTCAAATGGACTTGTTCCATGTTTAATAAAGTCAAAATCAAGACATAACAAAGTAAACTTGATTCTTAAAAATCCGAAACAAAATCATAGGATTTTGATTCATATATTTAAATTAGGTAATGCAGAATGAGGATTGAACAATATCAACTTTAAGAGATAGTAGAAAGATGTGCAGATCGAGACGGAGGCATAAACAATATTTAGTGCAGTATTCTCCAAGATATCGGAAAGATGAGTAGACTAAGATGGAGACACCTATCCTTGAAAGAGGCCATAACCACGACCACCTTTTGCATCAGATCTCCTCCCACCTTGAGGAGAAAATACTTGAAGCATGTGCCTTCCCACAAATTAAGTGGTCATTGTCCATAGATTTCTATATGAAGCCACGAGCAAGGTGATTTCAGCAGCAATGGTAGATCCTTCTGAAACATATTCAAGAAGCCAAGTCTATCATTGATCAAACTCTTTTGCACATGACTATAAACATCTAGAAGAGAAGGTGTAGGGGGTAACCGAGTATTTGAACACCAGTATGATCAAAATCATGACATCGTCCATGAAGAAATTCAAAGATTCAATTGTCTTCTTCCTGAGCTCTATCAAAACTTTGTCCTTAGGGGACACATGAGTGAGTGAATGAAAGTGATCATTCTTGATATAGTTGTGTAAACTCTATGTAATAAATAGAAGGAGAACAGTCATCCTATCGCATGAGAAATATCTATGAATGTAATTCAGGATACCAAAAGTCGGGCGGGAGTAGTCATGGGCAAAAAGCCCGGCCCAGAAAGCCCGCCCGGCCCTAGCACGGCAAAAGCCTGGCTAGGCCCGACTCGAGCCAAGGCCGAGCTTGGGGCCCTTACCGGGCCCCCAATTTTGCCGATTGCCCGGCCCGGTGCCCGGGCCAGGCAAAGCCCGGGCGCTGGGCTAAGGAAAAAAATTCCGCCTGGCGGGATTTTAATCTCGCCTGTTTAGGCGAATTCTTGAATCCAGGCCGGCCCGGGCCGGCCTGAAGGGCCTAGCCGGGCTCCCCTTTTAAGAGGGAGCCCAATTCAAACTGGACCTGGGCCAAGCCCGATTGAAAAGAAGCCCGAGCCCGCTAGGGCCGGGCCAAGCCCGGCCCGATCGGGCTTTTTGCCCATTCCGCGGGCGCAGAATTTTTCTAATGTTGTGTGTTCAGTAAATAAGAAAGGTGGGTTGAAAAAAACGTTTGTTTAGGATGATGTGCGAATAGACTTAGAGGGCGGTGCAATATAATTATATAAATACTCGTTATTAAATTGATAATTTCGAGTGGGTAAAAGTGTAATTAAGGAAACCAAACTGGCCCACTTTATGGCGCCAACCCCATACTCTTCCCGCCAAAACGTTCGCCGGGAAGCTTACATTGTGTTGCAGCACGGCTGTTTAGAAAGGAGAAGACTGTGCCGGGAAGGAGAGCAGTAGAGAGATGGACGCCTTCAGCGGCATCTTCGTCGACGAGAAAGCTATTCGCGTGGAGAACATCTTTCTCGAGTTCCTCAAGAAGTCTCGTCCTCACTCGTCTTCTTCACTTCCTTTTCTAGGGTTTTTTTTAAATTAGGGTTATGATATCTTACTTTCCACTTCTTCTTGTTGCACCGAAGATTTAAGGATGATCCGAATGCTGTCGATCCCTTTTACGAGTCGGAGATCGAGGCCATGAAGACCAAGGAATCGACCACCATGTACGTCGATTTCACCCATGTCATGCACTTCAACGACATCCTCCAGAAGGCTATTTCTGAAGAATATCTCAGGTCACTATTTTTTCCATGTGTATTCTTCTTTCTTTTGCTCTGAAGCGGGCCTGATTTTCAACATTGATGCAGATTTGAGCCCTACTTGAGGAATGCCTGCCGGAGATTTGTCATCGAGCACAAGTCCGGGGAGAACAGAGCTGCTATCATTTCCGATGATAACCCGAACAGGGACATAAATGTTGCCTTCTACAACATTCCCTTATTAAAGAGGTTTTTTCTCCTTTGCCTTACTGCAATTAGACCAGCGATGCTCTATGGTTCTTAGTGTTGGGCAATACATTGTGTACATGGAGTTGCGGAGATGAGAATGCTTAGGTGAATTTGCGGACACATGAGGCTGGATAAAATTGCACCAATTGCAGAGAAGATGCGAGAAACTCAACTAGAATGGTTTGGACACGCACAAAGGAGACCATTAGAGGCACCTCTTATGCGCCGTGAGAGTTTAGTCACTAGGCATGTTAAACGAGGAAGGGATAGACCATAGACCAATAAAGACTTCAAATGAAATTATAAGGACAGACACGATGTACTTAGGCATTAGTGAGATTATGACAAAAGCTAGGGCACAATGGCGACAAAGGATCCATGCAGCTGATCCCACTATAGTGGGATAGAGGCTTGGGTGTTGTTGTCATTGTTGTTGTATGTTGATGTCTAATTTGAAGCATTGTCCCCTCCATTACCTAAATTAATGATAATAACTTTTATAATTGCAGATTAAGAGATCTAACCACTTCAGAGATCGGGAAATTGACCTCAGTCATGGGCGTAGTGACCCGAACAAGTGAGGTTCGACCAGAGCTACTTCAAGGAACGTTTAAATGCATAGACTGTGGAGGCATCGTCAAGAATGTTGATCAGCAGTACAAATACACTGAGGTAGGATTCTAAAGCCCTTTTTACTTTCAAATTGTCCACTTTACTTGTATACTCAATTAGTCTTGGCATTTATGTTTCTTGCTGTGAATTTTCCTCCCTTCTCATTACTGTTACAATTGTTCTGAAGCCCATAATTTGTATCAACGCAACTTGCCAAAACCGTACTAAGTGGGCATTGCTTCGGCAAGAGAGCAAGTTTACAGACTGGCAGCGGGTCAGGATGCAGGAGACATCTAAAGAGATTCCCGCAGGTTCTCTTCCTCGGTCTCTCGATGTCATTCTTCGGCATGAAATTGTGGAGCAATCAAGGGCTGGAGACACGTAAGCTCATTCGGATTACATTATATGGAAGTGAAAAGACGAATTATTGGATCTATAGCTCTTCATACACTCTGCATTTCTCCATTTTAGGGTAATTTTCACAGGAAGCGTGGTTGCCATACCAGATGTGATGGCATTAACTTCACCCGGTGAGAGAGCCGAGTGCATGCGGGAAGCATCTCAGAGGAGGAGTGCTGCCGGAGGCAATGAAGGTGTTAGGGGTCTTAAAGCACTGGGGGTGCGAGATCTATCCTACCGCCTTGCTTTCATTGCCAATTCAGTGCAGGTTTGCAACAAATTTCTACTCTTTGTATATTGATGTTCATGAATGATTATAATTTTTAGTATTCATGTTGTAGCTGGCTGATGGCAGAAGCTCTAATGACATTAGGGACAGAAGGATGGATGGTGATGATGGTGATAGGCAGGAGTTCACGGTACATCTCTTCTATCCTCCATCTTTCTTTGTCTAGTTGCTTGCCTTGAAATAGTATTGTAGGAATTTTGAAGTATAAGCTTGTTGAGATTGCAAATTATTTTGAGGGTATAATCTGAATTACTCATGCTCTTGGTTTCCACTTCTTGTAAATGTCGCATTAGATTGCGTTTCTCTTTCAATGCATCCTATACTCCATAATATTGAATGTAAGAACTAAAAAACCAAAAGGCACAAGGTGTGACAAAATCAATAAAAGTGCCTCACTAGATTTTATTGTTCAACTTTGATATAATCATCCAATCCCACTCCAGTTAGTATTATGGCCATGGAACGCACCACAATTGAGCAGAAATGACTAAACTTCCCAACTTCTAGCTGAATTTTTACTAAGCTTGTATAACATTTTTACCAGAAAATTGTAGTGATAAAAACAGCCGCGTACAATGAAATTATTTCATAGGCTTGTTTCTTGTGAATCAGTCCTAGATGGGTAAATGATGCAAGACTATAAGTCTCGACGCACTTGTAAATTCTCGGCAGCGAATCTAAGCAAAATTTAGACATTAGGAGCCAATCTATGAGCTGATCAACACATAGATTTGTTGCGCGTTTGAGTAATGAAATTGTTCTTAATTTTTGTATTTTTTTGGTAGAAAAAAGTTGGATTTTCTAAGGACAAAGCAAAATTTACTCCCGCCATTTACTCAAAATAAGTGTTTCAAGCTTATAGTAAATTGTTTTTGTAACTCTGCACTTCAAAAGAATCCCAACCGGAAGCAGGCATTAATCTTCTCTCATTGTGAGATGAATTGTTTGTGAGCAAGAGATTGATTTTCCATAGAGCAGGAGTCTTGGGTTATAGGTATGGTTCTCAGGATCGAGATCATAGGTGAGATTGTTTTGAGTTTGGATCAGATCGGATCGAGGATCGCAAGATCCTACGACATTCATAAATTAAGACAAAATATAAAATTAAATTTTGTATAATCTAATTACATGCTCAATTAAAAAATAAATAAATAAATTCAGCAGTATGTGAATAATTATATTAAAATTTTTTAAATAACTAAATCAAAAAGATAATATTATATTAAGTTCAATTTCAGTTTTAAGTAAGACGTCCAATGCCTCTAACAATAAAAACAAAACTGGACTGATTGACTAGTAGAATCGGGTCGGGATTGCGATCCTAAAGATTCTAAGATCCTGATCGTGATCCCAGCCATAGATGTGCTGATTTAGATCATAGGTAGGTAAGATCCGGATCGATTTACAAAATTAGGATCATAGGATCGTAAGATCCTACGATCCGGACTGTGATCCTGACAACTATTGTTATAAGAAGGACAAACATTAATAACATTGTTTGTTTTGGCATAGTTGTGGAGAACAATGGTTGTGCTGGGCTAGTAAAGTTGGTAAGAACTGAAGGAGCCATATGAGATGTTGTGGACGACACGGAGGAGATGAAACGAGAGGTCAAAGTTGTTGCAAGGGAGATTGGCCTCTTTAGTGGCCAAAAGCTTCTAGCATATGGCATAAATATATTTGCGCAAAGCATAAGATTCCAGAGGGGTTAGCCACCAACGAGGTTGGTTCATGATGAAGAGGATGAAGGAAGAGATGGATCTCGGTTGTCGTCGAAGACGTGAGCGAAGAGCGGTTGGTTGAGCCAATTGAAAAAGCATAAACATAGATGCCACTATAACAAGGAATCATGATACGAATTACTAGTCAATGTCACTCTCACACTTGCACGCTTGACGACTAGTTCCTGTACAACCCGTATTCTCCAAGGTAGGCCCAGTTGAGCCGCATCAGCATGAAGGCAACAAATGAAGTTGGATGAAACCCCATCAAAAAAGTCCATAAGATAAGTGTAGGGGCGAGTAGCCCATAGGTCTCTCATACATGAGTAACTCTTAGGTCTCGCCCGTACACGAGATCTCAATAGATCTCGCCCATAGGAGAGATCTCTGTAGATCTTTCCAAAGGAGAGAACTCTGAAGACATCGTCCATTGGCGAGGTCTCTCCTCGCCTCGCCGACTGGAGAGACCATTTGTATCTCGGCCGAATGAGCTCGCGAGACAATTTTTACTGTTGAAACCTTTCTCAACAACACTGTCTATTCGCAGATCAATACCCCCTGGATTGTCTATAATTAAGACCCCATGGGTATAAGAAAAGACACGTTGCTCCCCAAATTCCTTCCTTTTCAAGTATGTGTCGTGTGCCTAGCTCAGCTCTTGGCTTTAGGAGGGTAAGTTTCTATAAACTTCTGCATGTGGCGGGACCTGCCCACTACCTCGCATGGGTCTCATTTGTAGACAACCTATTTTCTCTCTCATTTTCTCTCTATTGCTCTTGTCATCAGATTTGTGGTATTAAACCGCAAGATTTGTAATCTCAGGCTACCCTTAGGTCCGAACTCTTGTCAATAGTTCCCTTTAAGAGGTTCTCCCTAAAATGAGGGTTTACAAAAGCTCCAAAATAAAATGCAAGGCTCATCTGCATTCTCTTATATATAGGGAGAGAACAACTTTCATAGCTAAATTGTCGAAACTACACAAAAAAGAAAGTACATAAGAGACTTAATTTTAATCTAATATTAATAAACAGTAAGCTTGGAGGCACGATGCTAAATCTTCTCTCGTCTTGAGGCTAGTCATCTAAGTAAGTGTACATGCATACATTATATTATTGGGCTCAACTCAATTGTGTTGTGACCCATACAAAAGTGCATGGTTTGTTAGAACAACAAGAGGCAGTTCCAAATCACCAGGTTGTGTGCTCTGCTCTTGTTCCAACAACATCTTAGCAAGATATCTTGATGGATTTCATACTAGGACCACACACAAAAAATTCGCGATGATGTCCTTGTTGTCTTGGATAAATTCTTGAAGATGACATGTTTTATATAGTACAAGAAGATTTATGATACCGTGTAATATTGTGATTTCACGTTGGGGCGTCACATACCAACGTCGTACATGAACCCGCAAGGAATGAATCCTGCAATTTCTATCTTTTCTGAGTAAAGGGAGAGGGGTGCACTGTGGGGTCCTTCCCTAAGGTCTCAAAGTCAAGGATACATAAAAATCTTGGATTCACCTCCACCTCTTGATGTATGGCTATAGGATTGGAAACTGCTAGAAGTGAAACGTTGTTTAATAACCCTAACAAGGCCTTAGCCGCATTGTTGGTCTTGTCAGTCTTGAATTCCACAATAAAATCATATCCAAGAAGCTTTACTGCTCATGCCTGTTGAGTGCATGTCAAAATCTTTTGATCGTGTGAATATCGAAGGTTGTAGCTGTCGGTCTGCTCTATGAAATGACGATCAAGGTGTAACGACCCTAGCCGATCCAACGTGACAACGTCACGGCTCCGCTCTAGGCGTCGCTACCGGGCTGCAGCCCAAGCACCCCAACCCCTCTCCCTCCACAGGCGGGTTGTTGGTGGCCACAGCCTCCCTTTGATGAGCGAACTCGACAGTTAAGTTGGGCCGTACGGGGACTTCCCAGGAGGTCACCCATCCCAGTACTATTCTCGCCCAAGCACGCTTAACTATGGAGTTCTTTCAACCTTCATCACCAATTGAGCTGCAGCTCAATTGGTGATGAAGGTTGAAAGAACTCCATAGTTAAGCGTGCCTAGAGCGGAGCCGTGGCACTGCCACGTTGGATCGGCTAGGGTCGTTATAATACAGCTCAATTGGTGATGAAAGTTGAAAGAACTCCATAGTTAAGCGTGCTTGTGCGAGAGTAGTACTGGGATGGGTGACCTCCTGGGAAGTCCCCGTACGGCCCAACTTAACTGTCGAGTTCGCTCATCAAAGGGAGGCTGTGGCCACCAACAACCCGCCTGTGGAGGGAGAGGGGTTGGGGTGCTTGGGCTGCAGCCCGGTAGCGACGCCTAGAGCGGAGCCGTGGCACTGCCACGTTGGATCGGCTAGGGTCGTTACAATAAAAAGTGCACGAGTTGGGGAAGCTGCCTATCGGTTAGCTCTTTCATCGGAATTGAGTGGATTGCATGACGTGTTTCACATCTCGGTGCTACGCAAAGCAGTCAAGGATCCAACTCAAATAGTTGACAATGATCGAGTGCCGGTTGAGTATGGGCTAACGACAAAGGTGAAGCCTATACGGATCGAGGATCGAGCCGAGAAACAGTTGCGGAACAAGGTGATCGGGATGGTCAAAGTCCGGTGGGACAATTGTGGCCAAGAAGAGCTAACATGGGAGCGCGAGCAGACCATGCGAGCCGAGTTTCCCGAGTTTTTTCGTAACTTGCTCGCTCGTTGTATATGTAATAGAAACATATAAATGTTTGTTATTTTCTCCCTATTGTCTTTAAATTTCGGGACGAAATTTTATTAAGGGGGGAGGATTGTAACACCCCAAAAATCTCAAAATGTGTTTGCAAACAATTTTGGGTTGGAGGCTGTTAGACACGGCCTGGGACACGGGCGTGTCCCAGGGCGTGTCGGGGGTACACGGCCTGGGACACGGGCGTGTCCCAGGGCGTGTCGGGGGTACACGGCCTGGGACACGGGCGTGTCCCAGGGCGTGTTCAGGCTAGTCGACGATTGATAGTCGACGATAGTCGAGCCTGGGACACGGCCTCCGACACGGGCGTGTCCCAGGGCGTGTCGCGCAATTAAATTCGAAAAATGGCCTGTTTGAGTCAGAGAGGTACACGGCCTTGAACACGGCATGGAACACGGCATGGAACACGGCCGTTTTGGGTTTGACACGGGCGTGTGCCCTACCCGTGTACTGGTTTTGGAGATCGGTGAGTACCGTGTAACAGGAGACACGGGCGTGTCTCATGACTGACACGGGCGTGTCAGGTTCGACACGGGCGTGTCGATGCCCGTGTTCTCGAATATTTCAGTCGGTGCGACTGCCGCGTGTGCCGCTTAAGGGTACACGGCCTGTGACACGGGCGTGTCACAGGCCGTGTCGGCCAAAAGAAAAGGAATTTTCAGTTAGATCTTGGCCCTTCATTTTCTTTAATAAGATCCTGTGGCTGGAGATCATTTCTGGGCTGATAAGGCCGGAAAAGGGGGAAGAAAAGCTCATTCTTCTTTTCATCTTCTCTTTTTAAAGTTTAAGAGAGAGGTGAGAGCAAGGAGGAAGAAGAGGAAGTGGAGTCCGGCTGCCGGTGGTGCTACGGTGGTCCAAATCGCGAGCGAGTTCGATTTCGGATTTGCAAAGGCAACGCTGCTGCGAAGGCTTTCATCCGTCTCAAATTTCTCTCCATGGCTCCGAAGCGAACTCCTAGGGTAACGATTTCCTGCTTGGACATGTGAAGTCCTTAATTCCTGCATTGCATAGGGAAAACCCTTCCCCGCGAGTGTGCGGTGGGTTGTGGCGTCCCTTGGGGTAGATATGTGAAGTCCCCCTTGTTAGAGTCCGGAATTGGTATCAGCTTGTTGGTCGATCTCTTCCGAATTCGCGGACGAATTCTTTTGAGAGCTGGCGAGCACGTGTCAGTGCTGTCGTTTTAAACACTTAATTTGAACTCAAGATTGTCCACTTAGGAATGCAAATACACTTGTTTGTTGCACTTGTGTATTCTTTTTGTATAGTTGCCGGTTTTATTGGTCGTTAACCTGTGTATTTTACACATATAGGTGACCAGAAGTGTTGCGGGTTAATCCGAACCACAACGTTCTGTTGAGAGTGCGGCACTAGCCGAGGTGCCCACAACTCCTCCATCCGTTGAAACAGTCCGTCTCATCACGGAAACGGTGCTTGCGGTGATGAATGCTCAGCAGGCGGGGCAGGCACGTCCTGCAGTGGTGCCAACGCAAGCTGGGGTACGGCAAGAACCGGTAGAAGCCCAAGTTGATCCGCGGGTAGCAGATCAACAATGGAAGCAATTCTTGAGCTTTAACCCTCCGCAGTTTCATGGGGCGGGTACACCGGCCCAAGCAGAGGATTGGCTTGCAAGAATCAAGAGGATTATGAGGGCTATCAGGGTTGAGGAGGAACAGAAAGTTATGTTAGCCACTTTCCTACTGGAAGGAGAGGCGCGATTATGGGGGGATGAGATTGAAATGCATCACTTGGCTGGTAGGCAATTGGCAGAGATTACAATGGACGAATTTTCTCGGTTGTTCTTAGCACAACATCTGCCGGTGCAGCAAAGGATATCGATGGAAATGGAGTTTCAACGGTTAGCACAGGGAGATCGAAGTGTGGATGACTACCTGCATGAGTTCACCCGTTTGGGGAAGATATGCGGGCACGATCTTCGCCGAAGAAGAGCGTAAGACTAGTCGGTTTTTATGCGGGACTGCGAGATGAGTTGAGGTATTTGCTCTCGAGTTCTGTGAGTCAGGGATTCCAAGCCTTAGTCTGTACGGCTCGTTCTTTGGAGACGGACATGAAACGGGGGCAAGCAAAGGGAAACTTGGCGGTGGTGAAGCCAGAGTTTAAGCCGCCGCGTCCGGACAAGTTTGGCTACCGAAGGAAATGGAATAAGAAGTCTAAGTCTTCTGGACAAGCTCCTTCTGCGACTGTGACAGATACATCTGGGTATGGATCTCGTGCTTGTTATACGTGCGGGAAGGTTGGACACTTCGCACGTGAATGCCGATTTGGTCCTCCAAAGGGTGATAAGAAGACGGGAGCGTCTTATGCGGAGAAGGGGAAGACTGTGGTGGAGTCTTCTGCCTCGCACGCGCAGCCCAGGGTCTTCAATCTTGAACAACAGGAGGCCATTAAGCAGGCGGATGTCGTCACAGGTGCGCATAGGTTTTAATGTTTTTACTTTTGGTGTGCTGTGCTTGTTTTAATTGTAATGTTATAGGGTTTGTCCTTATACGAGAGTATCCGGCGCGAGCACTGTTCGACACAGGTGCTTCACATTCGTTTCTGTCTGAGGACTTTGTCTTTCGTGTCGGGGTGCCTATCCGGACCAAGACAGACAGTGTAAAGGTGCTGTTGCCTAACGGATGTTTGATGTGCGCGGATCGATCTTGCGGTCTTGAGGTCAAGATAGGAAGTCGGGAGTTCAAGGTGGAAACACTAGTATTGCCGATCAAAGAGTTTGATATAATCTTTGGTATGGACTGGCTTTCAGAGCAGCGTGCCTGTATCGATTGCACTTCAAAAGAGGTCACACTTGGGCAAAATACCGAACAAGAGACCAAGTTTATTGGTATGCAAGGGATGAGTGGGATGTTGTTATCCGCTCTCCAAGTTGTTAAGGCAGTTCGGAAGGGTGCGGAGTTGTTCTTCACACTCATAGAGGCGGTGGCGCCGAAGGCCAGTGTGAGTGAAGTGCCGATTGTGTCGGAATATGCGGATGTGTTTCCAAAGGACCTTCCGGGGTTACCTCCCCAAAGGGAAATTGACTTCGCTATCGAGCTGGTGCCGGGTGCAAAACCGTGGCCGTTCGCCGTATCGGGTAGCGCCAAAAGAAATGGCCGAACTGAAAGTTCAGTTGCAAGAATTGTTGGAGCAGGGATACATACGCCCAAGTATGTCACCTTGGAGCGCGCCTGTTCTTTTTGTGAAAAAGAAAGACGGTGGTTTGCGACTATGTATTGATTATCGCGAACTAAACAAGCTGACGGAGAAAAACAAGTATCCAATTCCTCGGATCGATGACTTGTTCGATCAGCTAGCAGGCTCAACCGTCTATTCGAAGTTGGATTTGAAGTTCGGGTATTACCAGTTGCGGATTAGGAAAGGTGACATTCCCAAGACAGCGTTTGGCACACGCTATGGTCATTATGAGTTCACAGTGATGCCGTTCGGCTTATGTAATGCGTCTTCGGTCTTCATGGATCTCATGCATCGGACGTTCCGCGAATACCTGGATTTGTTTGTGATTGTGTTTATTGATGATATCCTGGTATATTCACAATCGGAGGAAGATCATGCAAACCACTTGCGATTAGTATTGCATACCTTGTGAAGGAATAAGCTGTATGCCAAGTACTCTAAGTGTGAGTTCTGGCTCTCGTCGGTGGCTTTTCTAGGCCATGTGGTAAGTGGAGAGGGCATAGCGGTGGATCCGGCTAAGATAAGTGCCATTCGTGATTGGCCAGTGTTGTCTTCGGTGGCCGAAGTCAGGAGTTTCCTTGGACTGGCGGGCTACTATAGAAGGTTCGTGGAGAACTTCTCCGGATTGCTCTGCCTCTGACTACGTTGACGAGAAAAGATCAGAAGTTCGTTTGGACGCCGGAGTGCGCACGAGCTTTTGATGAGCTGAAGAATCGTTTGACCACGGCGCCCGTGTTGACGTCGCCATGTGGTACAGATGGATTTGAAATATACAGCGATGCGTCAGGAAGCGGCTTAGGCTGCGTTCTCCTGCAGTTTGGCAAGGTGATTGCTTACGGTTCACGTCAATTAAAAGTGCATGAGCGTAATTACCCCGTCCATGATTTGGAGTTGGCGGCGGTGATCTTTTCGCTAAAGTTGTGGCGGCATTATCTATATGGCGTGAAAGTGGATATTTATACAGATCATAAAAGTTTAAAGTATCTGCTCGATCAAAAGGAGTTGAATATGCGACAAAGGAGGTGGATGGAATTCCTTGGGGATTATACCTTCGACATTCACTATGTTCCCGGAAAGGGAAATGTGGTCGCTGATGCCTTGAGTCGTCGGACTCCAGTACGAGCAAATTGGTTTGCGGATACATGATGAGCGGTTAGTCCAGGAGTTGGAAGCTCTGGAGATATCTTGTGTAGAAAGAGATTCTTCGGCTGAAGCATGCGTGAACTGGTTGGAGGTTCAATATGACCTTGCTGACAGAGTTCGGCGGGCAACGGAGTTGGATGAAAGTCTCCAACGTTATGCAAAGGAGGGATCTGGTGATCAGTTCTCCTGGGATGATGGTTTATTACGAAAAGATGGCCGATTGTGCGTCCCTAGTGCGGGTAAATTGCGGGAAGAATTGTTATATGAAGCGCACTTTACAAAGTACTCAATTCACCCTGGGAGCACAAAAATGTACAAGGACATGAAGAAACTGTTCTGGTGGCCTGGTTTAAAGAAGGACATAGCCGCGTATGTGGCTAAATGTCGTACTTGTGCTTTGGTAAAGGCAGAATGTCAACGGCCGAGTGGTTTCCTGAAGTCGTTGCCGGTTCCGCAATGGAAGTTTGAGGATATTTCTATGGATTTCGTGCACGGATTGCCGAGATCTCAGCGTGGCCATGACTCAATCTGGGTGATTGTAGACCGGTTGACAAAGGTGGCTCACTTTATACCAAACAAGCGGGACGATTCAGTGGAAACGTTGGCAAAGCTCTATGTGGAGCAGATAGTTCGATTGCACGGTGTTCCCCGGAGCATCGTAAGTGACCGAGATGGGCGCTTTACCTCGAAAGATTGGAGATTAGTTCATCAGATGTTGGACACGAAGTTAGCATTCAGTACGGCCTTTCACCCGCAAACGGATGGCCAAATTGAACGAACCAACAGAACGATGGAGGATATGCTCCGTATGTGCGCCCTGGACTTCGGTAAGAAGTGGGAAGAGCATCTTGTAATGGTGGAATTTTGCCTATAATAATAGCTATCAAGCGAGTATAGACATGGCCCCATTTGAAGCGCTGTATGGTCGTAAATGTCGTACACCGCTAGCTTGGGCAGAAACTGGCGAGACCAAACTTTTAGGCAAAAAGGAAGTCGAGGATGCTACCTCAACAATACGCTCTATTCGAGAGAGGCTCCTAATAGCCCAAGATCGGCAGGCCAAGTATTACAATGCTAAGCACCGGAACGTGGAGTTCGCGGTGGGTGACTGGGTCTATCTAAAGATTAAGCCCTTCAAAGGCGTATCACGGATTCGGCGGTTGAAAAAGCTAAGTCCGCGATACCTTGGTCCGTTTGAAGTGGTGGAGCGAGTTGGGGAAGCTGCCTATCGGTTAGCTCTTTCATCGGAATTGAGTGGATTGCATGACGTGTTTCACATCTCGGTGCTACGCAAAGCAGTCAAGGATCCAACTCAAATAGTTGACAATGATCGAGTGCCGGTTGAGTATGGGCTAACGACAAAGGTGAAGCCTATACGGATCGAGGATCGAGCCGAGAAACAGTTGCGGAACAAGGTGATCGGGATGGTCAAAGTCCGGTGGGACAATTGTGGCCAAGAAGAGCTAACATGGGAGCGCGAGCAGACCATGCGAGCCGAGTTTCCCGAGTTATTTTCGTAACTTGCTCGCTCGTTGTATATGTAATAGAAACATATAAATGTTTGTTATTTTCTCCCTATTGTCTTTAAAATTTCGGGACGAAATTTTATTAAGGGGGGGAGGATTGTAACACCCCAAAAATCTCAAAATGTGTTTGCAAACAATTTTGGGTTGGAGGCTGTTAGACACGGCCTGGGACACGGGCGTGTCCCAGGGCGTGTCGGGGGTACACGGCCTGGGACACGGGCGTGTCCCAGGGCGTGTTCAGGCTAGTCGACGATTGATAGTCGACGATAGTCGAGCCTGGGACACGGCCTCCGACACGGGCGTGTCCCAGGGCGTGTCGCGCAATTAAATTCGAAAAATGGCCTGTTTGAGTCAGAGAGGTACACGGCCTTGAACACGGCAGTGAACACGGCATGGAACACGGCCGTGTTGGGTTTGACACGGGCGTGTGCCCTACCCGTGTACTGGTTTTGGAGATTGGTGAGTACCGTGTAACAGGAGACACGGGCGTGTCTCATGACTGACACGGGCGTGTCAGGTTCGACACGGGTGTGTCGATGCCCGTGTTCTCGAATATTTCAGTCGGTGCGACTGCCGCGTGTGCCGCTTAAGGGTACACGGCCTGTGACACGGGCGTGTCACAGGCCATGTCGGCCAAAAGAAAAGGAATTTTCAGTTAGATCTTGGCCCTTCATTTTCTTTAAATAAGATCCTGTGGCTGGAGATCATTTCTGGGCTGATAAGGCCGGAAAAGGGGGAAGAAAAGCTCATTCTTCTTTTCATCTTCTCTTTCTAAAGTTTAAGAGAGAGGTGAGAGCAAGGAGGAAGAAGAGGAAGTGAAGTCCGGCTGCCGGTGGTGCTACGGTGGTCCAAATCGCGAGCCGAGTTTGGATTTGCGAAGGCAACGCTGCTGCGAAGGCTTTCATCCGTCTCAAATTTCTCTCCATGGCTCCGAAGCGAACTCCTAGGGTAACGATTTCCTGCTTGGACATGTGAAGTCCTTAATTCCTGCATTGCATAAGGAAAACCCTTCCCCGCGAGTGTGCGGTGGGTTGTGGCGTCCCTTGGGGTAGATATGTGAAGTCCCCCTTGTTAGAGTCCGGAATTGGAGTACGGATCTAGGCATGCTGTGTGAAGCCCATCTGGACATGGTCTGGATTGGTGATGCTTGGTTGCATATCGGAGAAGACTCTGTGATTATTGCTTGTATGCATGATGGATAAAGTACTGGAGGAAGTCCAGGAAATGTTGAGAGTTGGACTCTCTTGTGGCCGTGAGTGCTACTTTGTGGAGGTTGAGCCGTGAGGCTGCAACTAGGAAATGGTGGAACGGGCAAGGTGAAACTGTACCCGCGTCAGTCCAGGCGTGAGTCTGACGATGTGAGCAACGGGAAAGGTGGATCTGTACCCGCGTTATGGTTGTCTAACCTTGGGTGCTTAGGGCCTGTTAGGATCACATAGCGAGAGTCGACGGCCTGTGAGCCGATCAGACTAAAATGCTCATAATGCACCGTTATGTCTGGGACCTCTGAACGGTGTGAATGTGCCCTGAGTGCACGGAGCGTCGGGTCGTCGTGCCGACGTTTGTGATTGTGACTGTGCGGGCGTGCACGTCTTGCTTGAATTGCTATATATCATGTTGGATGATTGCTATGCAGGGATGGAATTCCGCTGCCCCGTGCCAGGGGCAGGGTCGTTATAATTGGTCAGCTGAATGCTGACCGTTGCCCTGTTTGCCACCGCTTGGTGGATTGGTTCTTACAGGTACTGGCCCGAGCGGGACTTAGCGGGCTGAAGCCCAAAGCTGTGTTGCTGCCCTCGAAGGCATTGTTTTGTTTCTTTTGTTCATGTGTGGCCGGCCTGCGTGCCGATGTCTGTAAACCACACTCTTGTTAAGAGAAACTGTTGTAAGGCCTTAAGGCCAGACTCTTTTGATGTATATATACATTCCTATGTTAGTGGACAATGTTCTTTATCTTGAGTTCAATAATTCAACCGTGAAGCTTCCGCTAGAATGCTCTGTGTTAGGATGCGTTGGTTATGATATTATTTCGTAGCGTCTCCGCCTGTTTGTGGAATATGGTGTGGGGCCCCGGCCGGACCCTCTATTATATTCTTCTTGACGGGTAGATGTGTTACACAAGGAGGTGAGGGAGACAATGTTGTATTGCATAAATGAGTGACATTGGCTCGTTCTTGTAGGCACCATTGTATATCATGCTTAGTTATTAAAGGCGCAAGACACATCAAGGCGTAAAGGGGTCTTGGAGTCTAGGTGCAAGGCTCAAGGCGCAGGCGCACGCCTGATTAAGGCAAGACGCAACCAGATCCATTTTAAATAATCAACATCAAACATCATTTCAGTTTATCGATCAAATTCTTCATCTAGTCTACTAATTAATCATTCATTACTATCGTTTTTATCTCTTAAAAAATAGAATTAACGTGGTCACTTATATCATATCTAAGGCTCAATGCATAATTATCATTCACAAACAATAAATCAATACAAAATAATTGAGTTCTTGCATTATTTTTTTCTTAATTTTTGAAAAAAAATTAAAACAAAAATTTCACTCAGGCGTGCCTTTTATATTCTAAATGCGCAAATAAGTCGCACAAAGACGCAAACCTCTAAGCCCGGTGAACCTAGAGCCTTGCCTTTAATAACATAGATATCATGATGATGATATGTGTCTTGTAGAAGTCCTCGAAGCTTCATAGTACGAGGCTCTGAAATGCCACCCAAAGAGTAATGTGACGAGTCTAGGCGGCAAAGGTCACCCTTGGATGCACGACGGTTTGGCTCTCTTTCAGGTCTAATACTTTAAAGTCTAGTGAGGTTACTTCCTCCTCTTCGCCTCTAATGGTCGCGTGGTGTTCCTTAATGATATTGGATAAGTGTGTTTTCTTGCAATGGAAGTAGAGCCCTTTGCTTTGCAAGGCATTGTACTCCTGCTTGGATAGATGTTGAGTGAGAGGATTAAGCTGAGGTGGAGTATGGTGTGGAGGTGGGATGGTGTTCTCCAAAACTGCTGATTTGAATGCCCATTCAGGCATTCCCGTCTCTTTCTCAGGTCTCACCTCATTAACAGTTATCCCTACCTATGAATCACATACTTAAAATGGCCTACCATATTGACTCGAATGCGCAGGAAACATTTGGACACGCATTTTCTAGCCGTACCCATATTAAAGTTTTATTAAAAAAAATGGAAACGCCTATCCCACTTGCGGATACGCGTTTTGCATCATTAATAGGGAGACCGAATTGCATTGTACAGACGCCGCTCCCCCCCCATATTGACTAGAATGCGCAGGAAACATTTGGACACGCATTTTCTAGCCGTACCCATATTAAAGTTTTATTAAAAAAAATGGAAACGCCTATCCCACTTGCGGATACGCGTTTTGCATCATTAATAGGGAGACCGAATTGCATTGTACAGACGCCGCTCCCCCCCCCCCCCCCCCATATTGACTAGAATGCGCAGGAAACATTTGGACACGCATTTTCTAGCCGTACCCATATTAAAGTTTTATTAAAAAAAATGGAAACGCCTATCCACTTGCGGATACGCGTTTTGCATCATTAATAGGGAGACCGAATTGCATTGTACAGACGCCGCCCCCCCCCCCCCCCCCCCCCCCCCCCCCCCCCCCCCCCCCCCCCCCCCCCCGACCGTTCTCACATCTCCATTGTACAGACGCCGCTCGATCGCCTCCCACATCAAAACCTCTGGCTCACCTCCCTCATTCTGTTGTTTTCAAGGACCACAAAGATCCTGGAATCAAAGACCTCAGAGATTGTGGAATCGGAGCACTCCTCACAAGTATTGTTAGAGCTTTGTAGATTTCCGGTAAAGTATCCCCTTTTATTGAGCATCCTCTACCCTGCGAGTTTGTTTTATCAAGCATTATTACTTTACAATATATTATTTTAAACATTTCATGCATTTTGCACCATCGTCAATGAATGAAACTCTTGATATGCATGAGTTACATGCATCGCCTACAAATTTAACCATTAACACAAGAATTAATTGAACGAACATTAACAAGAAGGCCCCCTCTCTTGTTCATGACATTGATAGCAGGTGCTTCCCAGAGTGCAATTTTCTCACTTGGAAATAAATCCAATTCCCGGAATTTGGCGGCACAGCTCTCCTCATTGGAAGATGGTGGGGGCGCGGCCTCCTGATTAGCCTGCTTGCTTGGAATCTCAATGTCGGGGGATTCCGTTGGGTGTTTGGGCCCGCCGTGGGATGATGATAACGACATGAGTTTTAGCGTCGACAGACCTTCTCCATTATCCATTTCAGAAACAAGTGAGAGCAGAGTGATGATGAAAGGAGTCTAGCTGGGAAGTTATTTCCACCATGAATAATTAGACGTTGGGGTTTAGGGTAGAGAGAGAGAGAGAGTCACAATGCATCTAGTTAAGTGACAGGTGGAGAAAGGGGAGAAAGGGAGAGCGATACAGAGCGCTGAAATGGATGTTGTCTTGGTCATATGTTCAAAAACAAACGGGATTTACTCAAATGCAGGAAACACTATTTTATATTTTTACTATTTTTAGCTCCATTTTGTAGGGTGCCATGTAATCTGATCTGCAGATCTAGAATTTCTTAGAATGTGAGCCACATGATGCAAATCGATCCATTCAATTTATTCGGGGTACAAACGTCATTTTGTAATAACTATTAAAAGAATTATAGTAGCTGAAACTATCCCGTAAATTAATAAGCTTAATAACTATAATGATTATAAATGATTATATTTAACTCGTTCAAATATTTTACTAACGATGTTCATTTTTGTAGCTAGACTACCACTTCCATCAATTATAATAATTTATAATCATTATAATTGTTAAGCTTATTAATTTACGGGATAGTTTTAGCTATTATAAGTGCAATTTCAATACTTATTACAAAATGTTGTTTGAACCCCAAATACATTGAATGGATCGATTTGCATCATGCGTCTCACATGCTCAAAATTTCTTGATATGTACACCGGATTATTGGTACCCTACTAAATAAAGCTAAAAATAGCAAAAATATAGAAGTTTTTCCTGCCTTTGAGCAATTCTGTTTGCTTTTGAACATATGACCAAGTCAACATCCATTTCAGTGCTCCACCTTTCTTTCCCTTTCTCCCCTTTCTCCACTCGTCACTTAATTAGACACACTGTGACTCTCTCTCACTCTGCCCTAAATCCCAACGTCTATTCTTCATGGGGAAATTAACTTCACATCTAGACTCCTTTAATCGCCACTATGCTCTCACTTGTTTCTGGAGTGGATAATGAAGGAGGCTTGTCGACGTCGCAACTCGTGTTGTTATCATCATTTCACGCAGGCCCAAATGCTCAATGGAATCCCCCGACATTGAGATTCCAAACAAGCGTGCTTGCCAGGAGGCCGCACCCCTCCCATCTTTCCATGAGGAGAGTCACGCTGCTGAACTCCGGGAATTGGATTTATTTCCCAGGGAGAAAATTGCACTATTGGAAGCGCCTGCTATCAATTTCATGATCAAAAGTGGGTGTTGAAATTGTTGATGTGGGAGTATAAGTGGAGCTGAGCGGTTAGACTGGTCTAACCGCACAAACCGCAGAGTCCGCCGCGGCCTGGCGGACAGCATTGGCGGATAGCCTTTGGCGGGTTGCTAGTAGTTCTTGCGGTCTGGGTCAACAAGCATCTTTGGTTAACCAGGCAGTTAGGTTTGACTAACCGCAGTTTGTGACAGACTCTTCTGGAGCTCGCCGGTGTCCGACATGGTTATGTGCTTGCGGTCTGGATGTTAGATCGTGGAGGTCGGCACAGCTGCACAAACTGGTTTACCCTGCAGATCACGCGGTCTGATGGAGTAGTCCTCAAGGTGGCGTGCTGGTGTTATTCAGTGGGCGCAGTCTTGGTATCAGGTAGTGCGGTTACTTGGAGACCGCGGAGCTTGTGGTGGACTTGGTTTGTGGGATTAAGTCCAGCTTGTTGCCTAGCTCTCCGAGTTTGCCTGGTTTACGGACTGCTTTTGGTATTCGCCGAGTTCGGCAAATTGACTGGACAGATTTTGTTCTAAGTCACAGGCTGCAGTTTGCGCGGACTGGAAGCAATGTCCGCAGGGTTGGCGAACTGGTCGTCTATCCGACCTTATCGATGATGCGACCTTGGCAGACTGGTGTTGGTATCCACACTGTACGGATACATGGTGTTAGCCGACAGGTTTGACGAGCGGTTACGCTATGGGTGATGACGACACTTCTCCCCACACCTATAAATAGGAGTCCTCAGCTCGTCATATTTAGCAGTGAACAGTAAGAGCTAGCTCACGGTTGGTTTTTGCGGTTATGGTTTTCTAACCGCTGCGACTAAGGAAGTTGTTCTGTGCAGGCTGTGCGGCTATCATCAGACGGCTAGGCAACTAGTGGAAGCTTGGTGTGGAACAGTTCGCGGATAACAGTCAGCGGATAGCAGCTAGTCGCGGTCTCTGCGACTAGATCTCTTCCTCGGAGTTGCGGATAAATAGAGCAGTTCGATCGGTCTATTCGCGGGTTCTGTTCGTGTTCCTTCAGCATTCAATAATAGCTGTCTGTGCGGTTAGCCGCGGATAGGCGGCTTCGGCGGTCTCGGCGGTCACGACTGGCGGTTAGGCGACTTGTGCGGTTACATGGTTCTGTCCGCGTGGTTAACTTCTTGTGGCAAATTTTTTGTTTCCCTTGGTTGCATTGTAATCATGTCCTGCAATGTATACCTCGCCTTGTAATGAAGTTAATTTCAATTGGAAACTCTTGTGCTGTTGTTGCTGCTGAATTTTACTTGTCTTTGGTTGTGGTTGTGTTCCTGCGAGCTCGTTTTCAGCTTCCCACCGAAATTTTCGCAGTGGGTGCCTGTTGTTAATGTTTGTTCAATTAATTCTTGTGTTAATGGTTAAATTTGAGTATATTTTACTGTTTCTGGATTAGTCTACTTGCATTTTGTACATGAAAAATGTTACCTCCGTCTAAGTGTTTAGGTTTCTACTTTTTAGCCCATCCAGTGTACCTGTTCCCTTTATCTGATGTCTTTTGGTGTTTGATTGCAGCAAGAAGAAGAAGAAGAGGTCTTGAGAATGAGAAACACCCCCGATTTCTTTAACAAAATAGTTGACAGCATTTGCCCCACTGTTTTTGGTCATCAGGAGATAAAACGGGCTGTGCTTCTTATGCTCATTGGTGGCGTGCATAAGTTAACTCATGAGGGGATTAATCTTAGAGGAGACATTAATGTCTGCATTGTTGGAGATCCAAGCTGTGCAAAGTCTCAGTTCCTTAAGTAAGCATATGGAGTCATTGCCAATATAATTATTTCTTATTCATATGTTATCAACTTTATTTGGCATTTTACCTTTTCCTCAATCGAAATAAAAGGCATGGAATATTTTCTAGGTATTGAAGTTTGAAATGATAAACTGTATCTGTGATTTCCGTCCCCAATTATGAATTTCTTGCGAGGATTTTGCCTTTATGCTTCTATTTAAATAACTCCACCAATAATCTCCACAAATGCTTAGTAGTCTTCTGTCATGTCCTTGATTTTTTTCAGATCTACATTCTTTGTTCTTATTCTTTAATTTTTAATGAAAACTGATCTGTAGGTACACTGCTGGTCTGGTTCCTCGATCTGTTTATACATCTGGAAAATCTTCATCCGCTGCGGGATTGACAGCAACTGTGGCAAAGGAGCCAGAAACTGGCGAGTTTTGTATTGAGGTAATGATGAACTAACAAATTCTCTTGCTTAAAGAGTCAATCATAGTATATTGTTTACTTTTATTAAAAAATGAAAATATTGTCCTGCTTACCAATGTATCCATGGTGCTAGTGGCATTTTTGTTGGAAAGATCTGTGAGTTGTCCAGCCTTGTAGTTGTCTCCTGGAAATGGTGCTTTTTCTTTCTTAATTGTATGCTTTAAATAGCACGTCTGCATCTTTTTTTTTTTGTATTTTGGCAACATTCTGTTTAAACTGTTTGCATTTTTTTCAAACCAATTTTTTAGTGTATTTTATTTCTTGAATTGAAAACTTTAAAATCATCGATAGTTATACAAAAGGATGTCTACCCCTAAAATTTCCATATACCCCCAAATTAGAAATATATGTAGTTTTAGTTTAATCTCATCTGGTTCCATTTGTAATGTGTTTGGCAGGCTGGGGCGCTTATGCTTGCTGATAATGGAGTATGCTGTATTGATGAATTTGATAAAATGGACATCAGGGATCAAGTGATTATCTTCCCTTTTTTCTGCTAGTATATCATCTTTTGTCGAATTTTATGATTCACAAACTTTTGCTACCATTAGGTTGCCATACATGAGGCCATGGAACAACAAACTATAAGCATTACAAAAGCAGGCATACAAGCCACATTAAATGCTAGAACATCCATTCTTGCTGCAGCAAATCCCACTGGTGGACGGTATGACAAGTCGAAGCCACTGAAGGTCAGCATTTGCATCATGAATGAGGATTTTATTTTTAATGTCTTAGGCTAAGCTTATTGAACATCCTTCATGATGGTGTTGCAAAAAGAAAAAGAATATTGTTTATTTTTTCTTCTTTTGGAACAGTACAATGTGGCTCTACCTCCTGCTATCCTTTCGAGATTTGATCTAGTGTATGTTATGATTGATGAGCCGGACGAGAGCACTGATTATCGCATTGCACATCATATTGTGAGAGTGCATCAGAAGCATGAAGAAGCATTAACCCCATGTTTCTCGAATGCAGAACTGAAACGCTATTTTGCATATGCTAAATCATTAAAACCTCAGGTTCGCTAATTGGTATCATTTTTAGAGTACTTTGTAGTATATTAATTGGATAGTTTGTTTCCTGAGGGAACCTTCTCATTGCAGCTCAGCACCGAAGCAAGAAAAGTGCTGGTTGAATCATACGTAGCACTTCGAAGAGGTGATGCCACTCCTGGTAGTAGGGTTGCTTACAGGATGACTGTGCGACAGCTTGAGGCCCTTGTCAGGTTATCAGAAGCCATTGCTAGGAGCCATTTGGATACGTTGGTGTGTTCTCTTGCTATCTCATTGTCTCCATCTTCAATGGCCTTGTCCTGTTTATTTGGGTTCAACATGATGAATCTTTATTTTTTAGTTATTATTATTGAGTGTTGTATGAGACGCTAAACCTAAATTATACAAGTCATAATGAAGAACTTTCATCCCTGTTATCTTAGGTTGATCCTTTTCACGTACTAAATCATTTGAAACTAACTCTATTTATTTATCTAATTGTTGCATTTTCTACCATCTATTGTATATGCTCACATCACTTAGGTCAATTATCAACTGTCTTTTATAGATTTCACTCTTCTTTTTCCTTCATTGAATCATTTTTTAACTTATAAAATCTTTTTTTTAGCACATTTACCTTAGTATTCTTATTTATTCCACATTTAATTTAGATATGAATGACTTGTAATTGTGATTTTATAAATTTTATTTTAAGCCTTAAGAACATCCTCTTATTGTTCATTACTCTTAAAGCACTTCACTATTTAACGAGCTAACCTTAATTCAAAAGGTTATATTTTTTCAATCTTCCATTTTCTTCTGAGTAATGTATATGAGGTGCTTACTCTCTCGTGCCTAGGTATCTCACTATCTTCTAATAAGTAGTTCAATAATTGTTAATATATCATGCATTATGATTAGCATTTAGTCTTTGTTCTACTAGTTATAAGTCCTCTAAAAAATATTTTCATTGTTCCCATTAGAAACAATATAGCCTACCCAAAAGCAATTTGTTGTAGGTGGAAATGCCCAACATTTTTAGTTAATGATGTAGGGCATCATTCTCATCATGCTCCCTTGCATGTAGGGTTTTTTGCCTCTATTTTGCGGGCTTTCTTTAATTGAGATGTGTGGGAGCGTGATGTTGGGCTGAGCTTGCTCTAATACCATATTAGAGCCTACTCAACCTATGCATACAACCTCAAGCCAATTGGTTGTAAGAGGAGGGGACCAAGGTGGCAAGGTGATGACGATCGATGGCCCACACACTTCTATTCCTGTAGGAGGCGGTGATCGACAATCTATTTGGGCGACCCGAGTCCGCGGATGCGCCTGGATGGTCGTTCCGAGTCTGTTTGATATTTTATTTTATTTATTTTGTGTGTATTTAGCCCCCGATTGGCCCAAACATTCTTAGCCGTCCATCGGGGTGCCCTAGCTTATTTTTTCCCTTCCCCTATTTATACTCATGTAGTGCGGCTGGCCTGGGGATCGGAGTTGCCCTTTTGCAACTTACTTTTCTTCCCTTCAGTGGATTCCGAAGGTGCTTCTCCCGCCCGATACTGCGACAGCCTCACCAGTCCTCCTCGACCTCCCCAGCCCTCCGACCACCAGTCCCGACCCCCTCTTTCCGTCGGCAGACCCGCCGACCGCCGCTGGCCTCATCCTGCACCCCCACATCTATCTTGTTGCTTTTGTCGACCACCCTACAACCAACCCTTCAACCCCCAAACCTGATCCACCCTCTCCAAGCCTAAAACACTCGGAACCCGCAATCCCCAACCCCCTCATAATTCCTTCAGATCTAGTCCATCCCATCCCCACAGCCCCTCTGTGGAACCACTGCCAAATCGAGAACGTTTCCCCCTTCGGCCCGCCAACCTAAAGCCAAGCCGTCACACACATGAGCAAATCGAGGTATGAGTGTTTATTTCCTCTTATTTGGATGCTTTGGTTATGAACTGTTGTCTTGGGATTGTTGGTTATTATATCTGATCGTGCTTTATTCGCTGTTTGATTTGCGGGACGCATTCAGTGTAATTGAATGGAATTGCGCCTCATCTCATAGGTAAATTATATCCGTTCACCAATCGTCATTGCCTATTTTCAATTGTGCTTAAAGCTTTGTTAAATTATAATTACTGTGTTTGGATATGGTATCAGACTGTTTGCGCCATCATAATTTCATTTGCATGTGTTGGGTAGTCGTTTGTATTGACACTTTAAGTTAGGACATTTGTGTCGTCCGCTACCTGTAGACTCGTGCTGCATCAATTGGTATCAAAGCCAGGTTTCGTAAGCGCCGCATTTATAAATGTAGCAGTGGAGTCTATAGGTAGTATCTCATGGCATATTATTACGATGATCATCTGTATTCGCATTCCGCTCATTCCTAAATATAATGTCGACCTTTCGCCACGATTTGCTAGGGACGATCGCTATGATTCTAGCACTTCACGTTATCGTCACTATAACACACCACGACCTGATGTTGGTAGAGTTGAGGATCTTTGTAGAGCCCCTCTGGAGAGATCGTCATACTATTCTGATGATCACCCTCGCCCATCTCCACGCGCTCGTCGGGTTCACATTCACCCTCTGACACGTTGTGAGTCTTTCAGGGATGAACAATTTTATGACTATCTGGATCCCTATATAGGTCACCATTATGTGGATAACCTCATGCGTTTGGGTCCCCCTATTGTTCCACCAGTAGATATACCTGAAGCCGAATTTCAGCGATTGGTTCTTAATCAATTTGATTGTGTACATACTCAAATGGATCGCTTGAAATCTACCCTTGGGAGAACCTATAGTGTGACACATCAGGATTCAAGTCAAACCACTAATGCGTGTAGTACTCCCATAGTTAAGAGCAATTCACCATCTGATTTTCGTACTCTTCCTCTTGATGAGGCTCCATGCCCACACGATTTTGAGGCAGAGTATGACCCTGACTTTATATTATAGGTGGAGAGCATCATTGGCATGTCGAGCGACCCAGTGACACTGTGATGGTCTATCCATTTGCTATACCTTATGTTGGTCTCGTTTTCCCCATGGTTACAGTCCCCTTTCTTGACACCTCACCGGCTAACCCCCACTTGAGTATGAATTCTTCGCACTCCCTCTTTTGCCTTATCTCGAGTAATGTCATGACTGAGAACTGCAAGCGTAGTGTCGATGCCTTGGTGGTTGTCTCATCCTTTTTTGGGGACACTACCCTTGTTAGTAGTATTCACTTGGAGGATCACTGACGGGTTCTTTAATGATCACCCCAGCAAGCCTCCTGATGAACCGCCACTTCCCGGTGAGATTGACATCCCGTTGAGTGAGTCATCTATGAGCGCGGGCTTATTGACATCTCTCCAATTATCATCCCTTATTTTGCTTTGGAGAGCGTGTCTTGAGTGTAGAAGTGAGTATGTGGGGCATTTCCTAGGTATACTTGAGCATCCTTTCGATGTACCAAGAATTGAGCGCGTGATCCACCCCACTTGTGATGAGTTCGTAGACATACCGCTTGCTGATCCACCAGACGAGTTCTTTCTTTTTAACAGCACTTGCCTCACTCAAGTATCACATCCTATTATTGATGTCTTTGCTGCTCACTGGGATGATCGTCGCCTCCGCGACAAATTTTCATTCGTACCTCCTGGTGAGCCGCCTGATGCATCACGTTCCTTGAGAGATATTAGGGACCATATGAGTTCGTATTTGAGTTTTTGTGTCTCACGTGGTCATTCTGACACTCATCGCACACTCACTGAGTTTTAGTGCTCTCCTCCCGACGAATCTCTCGATAAACCACATATTTCAAGGAACCTTTGCCACATAGAGCTTGTTGTATGTCCGTGTTCCGTGCCTGTCGTGTTTATCATGCATCATTCATGCGATCATGTCATCTTTTGGGTTCATCATTTGCATAAGTCTGTCGAATTGTTCATTCAGCTCATGCATGCACTTCATGAGACAGTCCGAAAAAGATCGCAGCTAGTAATGAAAGTTATAAAGCTCAGGTTGATCTACACCGGAGGGAGCATGTTTTTGACATTGGAGAACAAGTTATGATCCGTCTTCGACCTGAGAGGCTCCCACTGGGGGCAGTGAAGAAGTTAAGTGCCCGTCGAATGGGCCCCTATACAGTCACGCGACGGATTGGTGCAAACGCTTATGAGGTTGATATCCTACCGACAATGGGGATTCACCGGGTGTTCAATGTAGAGGACTTAACTCTATACTATGAGGAGCGAGTGTATGTGGATCCCTTATCTCTACCTACCTCTGAGCTATAGCTTGACCCTCCCCTCTCTAGTACCCCTACACCTACCTTTCCCCGGCAGTCACGGACGGTTAAGCACCGCTTGGAGGACCTCGCCTTCTAGCCGGCAGTTCCAGTTGCACCACGTTCAGACAGAGGTACATTGCTACGACAGTCGCCTTTGCCTACCGGTGATGCACTAGAGATCGTTGGTCATGACTTCACTGCGACGAGCAGTCCGGTGGTTCTACGGTACTTGGTCCATTGGCTCGCCTACTCAACTTCTGACGATACTTGGATTTCTACTGAGCAGTTCGAGAGACCCGCCCCGGACCTACGTCGAGAGTACGACCGTCTTCACTCATCGGAGATGAGTGCTTTCAAGTCGGGGGGAGTTGATGGCGATCGACGAGCCACGGACTTCTATTCCCGCAGAAGGCGGTGATCGACAACCTATTTGGGCGATCCGAGTCCCCGGATGCGCCCGGATGGTCGTTTCGAGTCTGTTTGATATTTTATTTTATTTGTTTTGTGTGTATTTAGCCCCTGATCGGCCCAAACATTCCTAACCGTCCATCGGGGTGCCCTAGTTTATTTTTCCCCTTCCCCTTTTATACTCATGTAGTGCGGCTGGCCTGGGGATCAGAGTTGCCCTTTTGCAACTTGCCGATTTTCCCTTCGATGGATTTCGAAGGTGCTTCTCCCGCCCGATACTGCGACAACCTCACCAGTCTTCCCCGACCTCTCTAGCCCTCCGGCCACCAGTCCCGACCTCCCTAGCCCTCAGGCCACCAGTCCCGACCCCCTCCTTTCGTTGGCAGACCCGCCGACCTCCGTTGGCCTCATCCTGCACCCCCCATCTATCATGTTGCTTCTGTCAACCACCCTATAACCAACCCTTCAACCCCCAAACCCGATCCACCCTCTCCAAGACTAAAACACCCGGAACCCCACCCACAATCCCCAATCCCCTCATAATTCCTTCAGATCTAGTCCATCCCATCCCTGCAGCCCTTCCGTGGAACCACTGCCAAACCGAGAATGTTTCCTCCTTCGACTCCCCAACCTGAAGCTAAGCCATCACACGTATGAGCAAATCGAGGTATGAGTGTTCATTTCCTCTTATTTAGATGCTTTGGTTATGAACCATTGTCTTGGGATTGTTGGCTATTATATTTGATCGTGCTTTATTCGTCGTTTGATTTGCGGGACACATTCGGTGTACTGGAATGGAATTGCGCCTCATCTCGTAGGTAAATTATAGCCGTTCACTAATCGTCATTGCCTAATTTAATTGTGCTTAAAGCTTTGTTAAATTATAATTACTGTGTTTGGATCTGGCATCAGACTGTTTGCGCCATCATAATTTCATTCGCATGCGTTGGGTAGTCGTTTGCATTGCACTTTGAGTTAAGGAATTTGTGTCGTCCGCTACCTGTAGACTCGTGCTGCATCAATTGGTATCAAAGCCAGGTTTCGTTGGCGCCACATGTATAGACGCAACAGTGGAGTCTATAGGTAGTATCTCATGACATATTATTACGATGCTCATCCGTATTTGCATTCCGCTCATTCTAGATATCATGTCGACCCTTCGCCATGATTTGCTAGAGACGATCGCTATGATTCTAGCACTTCATGTTATCGTCACTATACCATGCCACGACCTGATGTTGGTAGAGTTGAGGATCTTCGTAGATCCCCTCCGGAGAGATTGTCATACTATTTTGATGTTCACCCTCGCCCATCTTCATGTGCTCGTAGGGTTCACATTCACCCTCTGACATGTTGTGAGTCTATCAGGGATGAACAATTCGATGACTATCCAGATCCATATAGAGGTCACCACTATGTGGATGACCTCATGCATTTGGATCCCCCTATTGTTTCACTAGTAGAGATACCTGAAGCCGAATTTCAACGATTGGTTCTTGATCAATTTGATCGCGTACATGTTCAAATGGATCGCTTGAAATCAGCCCTTGGGAGAACCTATAATGTGACAGATCAGGATTCAAGTCAAACCAATGATGTGTGCAGTACTCCCATAGTTATGAGTGATTCCTCATCTGATTTTGGTACTCTTCCCCTTGATGAGCCTCCATACCCACACGATTTTGAGGCAAAGTATGACCCTGACCTTATATTAAAGGCGGAGAGCGTCATTAGCACGTCTAGTGAGTTTGGTCACAAGAGTGAGACTAATCCACCCCACTTGTGCTGAGTTTGTACACATACCGCCTGCTGATCCACCAGATGAGTTCTTTTTTAGCGGCATTCGCCTCACTCGAGTATCACATCCTATTATTGATGTCTTTGTTGTTCACTGGGGTGATCGATGAATTTTCATTCGTACCTCTTGGCGAGCTTTGTTAAATTGTGCTTAAAGCTTTGTTAAATTATAATTACTGTGTTTGGATCTGGTATCGGACTATTTGTGCCATCATAATTTCATTCACATGCGTTGGGTAGTCATTGCATTGCACTTTGAGTTAAGGCATTTGTGTCGTCCGCTATCTGTAGACTCGTGTTGCATCACAAGTTCTATAGGTGCACCGAGATTCATGCATTTCTCAATGTAGGACTATATTCTCAACAGATTGAACTTTTTTGTACTTATCTCTGTTACTGTCTCAATTATTAGAACTATGTTATTTTTGGAATTCTTTATAAGCATCTCCATAAAAAATATATAAATTTGAAGTTTTTATTACTCTACAAGTACTTCGAATACTAGTCAAGCTCATTTGTACATATTTTTAACAATTTTTATGTGCCTTTGCTATATTTTATTGTAGGGTGCATCAAATCAAAGCTTGTGGTATTTATGGTCAATAACAACTATGTGATGATATTTTTCTTGCTTTTCATACTTCATTAAAATCTTGACAAAAAAAAGTTTTCATAGATCTTCTTAGTATAAAATTTAGTACATTTCTTAAGCTCATGCTACATAATTTTTCCCATAGATTCCTTGATTGGCTCTAAGTGTCGGAGATCGATTACACGTTAGTTTAGATATTTATGAGATTGACATATTTCGGATCATCAGATGGATGATTAAAGATCGTGATCGCGACCAGCACAATATTTCATATTTTTCCCTGAGTTGTATTTTGAGAATTAAATTAATCGCCGGACCATTGTGACCATCAAATTTGTTTAACCTAATGCCCCCTATTTATATCTTAGTGGGCTAGGGCATTGAGCATTGAGAGTTGGCTTTTGCACAAAAATCACTCGATCTTCACTATCGGTGCGACACCAAGAGCCACCTTTGGTGCGCCGCCACAAATTTTTGCCTTCGGAGTGCCAACTCCCCCAACCACCACCTATCCCCCTCCTTGGATCTGCCTCATGCAGCCTTCTCCCTCCACGGGAACCCTTCCATCCGCCTCTGTCCTTCTCAATGTTTTCCTATGCCGCACCTCCTCCCCGCACCCTCTACAACCGCCACCAAACTCCCCTCAGTCTTGCTCTACCATTTAACCCCTCCGTGGCCATCGACCCTAGGTTTTCTTGGGTTGAGTCAATCCAACCGCCTTGGATCCACCGTCCCAGCCACCGACCTGTTCAGCCTTGCCGTCAATTAGTAGTTTTTTGCTGTCCCACCCCAGTCGAGCCCTTTGTTACCCTTCAAGCTCCCTCCCATCTCAATTATGGCCCTCTCCTGGCCCATCCCCATTGTTGTTGACTCTGTCCGGGACACTACAGGTCCAACTGCCCCTCCATCGCCCTTAAAAGACCCCTAGTTGACCCCCCGCCACACACACACACAACTCTAAACATCCCCCCACAACTAGTCTCCTACTTCCACAAATGACACAATACCTTGCCCGGATAGCCACCACTACTTTGCCAGATTGCATCCGTTGCGCCGGTTTCATTGACTTTTTATTGTATGGATGCACTTTATTGCTACTACTATCTTGTTTAATTAATTTGACTCTTCTAATCTTATGTGTGTCCTCAATCTTCCGGTATTTCTTTTTAGCGCTCTTATATAATTGCCACTTTTCATCCACTTACATTGTAATATTTGATCAATTGTCATGTGTGTGCAAGACTTTAAAATTAATATTGTTTAATTAAATGCACGTTGTAAATAATTGCATGATTTAAATGTTGCATTTTCATTGAGGTCTATGTTGTGAGCTTTCCATTCTTTGTCCACGTGTTGTCTTCTGGCTCGCATCAGCATTATCATTTTAAGGTTTGTCATGGAACTTTGCATTTGTTTGTGATTGCACGCATGACATCGCAAGTTATCCATTTGTCAAACGTCAACAGGTTTGATTTTTCTATAATTAGCTAGATCTAAAACTTTCCTTTTGTTTTAAAAGTTCTTAACCCCAATGTATTTTTTAGTCACTTTGTGTACTTTGGAAATGTTTCTTGATTTTCTATATATGTTTGATGGGAGCAAATAACCAATGAAATTTATCAGCATAAATGTTTGCAATCAACCATATAGTAGACATTTTAGTTGTCTTTTTACAATGTTTCTTGTAAATTTTTTGTGATAGGTTCTTCCACCTCATGTGCACATGGCAGTGAAACTTCTTAAGACATCTATTATAAGGTAAGAATTATTGTAGGCCCACAATTGCGCTCATTCCCTTTGTCTGCTTTTGGGACTATTTGGCACTGCGTTGGTGGTCATGAACACGGTAGTTATGAACCGTCGTTCGTGAATGCCCGACCTCACCTAAGGAACTCCATACACTTTTATGTTCAAACATATATTCTATGTGGGTGGCGTTTTTTTCCAAACTCACCTTAGCGAAAACCTCATGTCAAGCGGTGCTTGTCTTTTCCAATATTAACAGACTATCAAACTATGCAGCGTTGAATCGAGTGAGATTGATCTTTCTGATTTCCAAGATGATGTCGAGGTCAATGGAGACACTGTTCCAGGTGCCGATGAAGTTCCTGCAGATGACGGTCCAGCATCAGAAAACGGAGGTAATCATTTAAAGAATCATGTTCATCTGATTCTTTTCAAACCTAAGCTTTCTTTGTTCATACAATCTTATAGGTGGTTCGCAAGAGATGGATGGTAGACAAAAGAAGAAAATGGTTATAACTGAAGAACATTTTCAAAGAGTTACTCAAGCTTTGATCTTGCGTCTAAGACAACATGAAGAGACTGTGATGCAGGATGGTACTAAACCTTCACCATATATATTTTAAAATATGATTTACTTTTCTGTTTTGTGGAGTTATGATTACTGAAAATTAGTTTAAAAGACATTCAATTTGTAGTTGCTCATTTGCAAATTTGATGATAAAAAAAAGGAATCAATGCATTCTATTCACATAACCCACAGTAATATATATACATGAACAAGACAGGCTGCCCACAATACCCAAGTTGAGTCTAAGCTAACTGAACCGTGCATAATATCCCCCCCCCCCCCACACACTCAAACTCACGAGGGTTCATACATCGAGAGTTTGGACAGTAGAGAGACATGTTTGGTCCTCGTCTGCGGCTTAGTCATCAAATCTGCAATTTGCTACTCGGAAGAACAAGGGAAGAAGCAAGAGTACCACAACCATAGTGCTCACGTAGGAAGAAAACATCCACCCCGATATGTTTGGAGAGTGAGTGTTTCACCGGGGTTTAGAATAATATGAATTACACCGGTGTTATCATAGTAGAGTGGAGTGGGATATGGGGAAGAGACACCAAGGTCCTCAAAAAGCCGACAAAGCCAAATAATATCCTCAACGGTTTAATCATGGCCCGAAACTCAGTCTCAGTACTGGAATGAGAAACACCAGTCTGTTTCTTAAACTTTCATGCAATAAGTGAAGAACCCAAAAATATACAGAAACCAGTAACAAAGTGACGGTCAACAAGATCAATAGCTCAGGTAGCATCCAAGCAAGCACGAAGCTGTAGAGAACTACTGCTAGAGAAAAAAGAGACCATGGGAAGTCATCGCCTGAAGATGGCACAGGAGCCGCAGCAGGTGCCCGTAATGCACAGAGGTGGGGACACTAACAAACTGGCTCAACACATGAACAACATGGGCACTGTCAGGTCGAGTAATGTTGAGGTAGACGAGACTCCCAATGAGGTGGCGGTAGCGAGTGGGATCAGAGAGTGAAACTCCATCATCCAGATGTAGCTGAAGGTGAAGCTCTATAGGGGTGTCCACTGTGCAAGAGTGAGAGAGAGCAGTCAGAGCTAGGAGATTTGATGTGTAACACTGCTGAGAGAGCTGAAAATCGTGATCTATAGAGCTGACCTCAAGGCCAAGAAGTAGCTGAGCTGTCTAAGGTTAGTCATCTGAAACTGCTGCTGAAGGTGATGTTTGACGAAGGACACAGGCGAAGGATCATCACTAGTAATGGTCATATCATCCACATAAAGTAATAAAAGAGTCCGACCACAAGAGCAGTGCACAAACAGAGCTGGATCATGTGGACTTGGCTAGAAACTAGCGGTTATAATGGCTGAGCTGAAACGTGCAAACCATGCGTGAGACGCCTGCTTGAGCCCATAAAGAGCTCGTCTCAAGAGGCAGACAAGGCCTGGAGGAGAGGATTGACCAGGAGGAGGAAGCATGTATACCTCCTACTGAAGTTCACCGTGAGGAAAGACATTCTTCACGTCGAGCTGAAACAGAGACCAGTGCGAACAACTACAACTTTAATAAGAGTCTGAACTCTGAACTGTAGTCATATGAGCGACATGAACAAAGGTCTCATCATAATCTCTCTTCTGCTCCTGCTGAAAACCACGAACAACTAGTTGAGTCTTGTACCTCTCTACAGAACTATCAGAGCGAGTCTTGAGTCTCTTGACCTTAAAGACCCACTTGCAAGTAATATGAACAACGCTATATGGAAGAGGAACAAGGTCCCATGTACAAGTGTGCTCAAGTGCCTCCAACTCAGCAGACATAACAACCTTCCACTCAGGTATCTGGGCAGCCTCATGGTAGGAAGTCAGGTATGGAGTACTACAAGCAGTAAAAGGAAGGGCATGTAGGTCTAGTGGTAGTGTAGCAAGGCTAAGGCGGTCGAGAAGACGTTGCTCTCGAGGTGGGTTACGACGCACAAGAGGATCATACACAGGACACTTGCTGGAAGAGGCTGACACTGAGTCTGGGTGCACTGGAGGCGGGGGAATAAGAGGACAGCGAGTGTATTGATACGGAAGGGGGACGACGAGTGCGCCAGAAGGAGAGATGGGAGGCAAAGAGGAGTGACAAGGTGAGACTGGAGAGGTCGAAGATGGTGTAGGCGACATCAATGGGAGAGGGGTGAACATTCCGATGGAGAGGAGGAGACATTCGATGGTGGGATGAGAACGGTGAGAAACTGCACATCAGAGGGGGTCACAGATGAGTGTGAGGTCGAGGGGATGAACACAAAGAAAATGTGAGACTTGTCAAAAGTGACATCACGTGAGATGCGGAGTTGACGTGCAACAGGATCATAACATCGATAGCCCTTTTGCTCCGTACTGCATCCAAGAAAGACACAAGATACAAAATGAGTAGAGAGCTTGGTACGCTCATGTGGAGGAAGTAGAACATAACACTGACAGTCAAAAACACACAGATGAGTATAACGTGGTGGGCGAGAGTACATACACTTAGGTACTGTTTGGCATGGTGGTGGCGATTGTAAACGCATGGGTTAAACTCTCATTCGCTTAAGGATCACCTAACAAACATCATTCGTTTGAATATAAAAGTGGATGAAGTTCCTTAGGTGGGCGTTAACGAATGACAATTTAACCCCCATGTTCACAAGACCACTGATAGCAGTGAGTTCTAGGTCAAGCTTGTGCCTTCGATTGGAATGCGCTATCGACTAAGTGCGACCACTCGACCAAACAGAGCCTTACCAGGACACTGAACTTGAAGAAAAGTGGAGGGCTGCAAATTAATAAGGTGGACAATAGTGGAGTCAGCCTCAATCCAAAAATGAGGAGGAACGTGGGAGGAGATGAGAAGAGTGCAGGACATCTCAATGATGTGGCGATGCTTCCTTTCAGTGGTGTCATTCTGAGCGTGGGCATCAGTACATACAAGCTGAGGGAGAGCGCCGTGGGTAGCTAGCAGATTGTGAAAAGCATGAGAGAGGTACTCCCCCTCCCCCATAGTCGGAACAGAAAATACGTATGGAATCAGAAAACTGGATGCGCACCATAGCGAAAAAGTAACAAAAATCTAGAATAATTCAGAACGAGAGTACAACAACAACACTCAAGCCTTTATCCCACTATAATGGGGTCGGCTATATGGATCCTTTGTCGCCATTGTGCCCTATAATTCAGAACGAGAGTACATAAAATAAATCCAACAGTAACGAGAGTAATCATCAACAAAAATAATATAATACTGATGTCTGCCTTTGATACAAAAGGTGCGAGATCTCATACATCTGAATGAACTAAATCAAAAGGACGTTGAGACCTAGACTCATTAGACTGATAAGAGAGATGTAGCTATTTACCAAGCTTATAACCCGTACAAGAGTGAGACTAAGCAACAAAAATACGACCAAAAAAACCAGTACTGATGAGAGACGAAAGACACGAACCACTGGGATGACTAAGTCGGTGATGCCACTGAGAGAAGCCCACTAAAGGAAGACAAAAGGATGAGGTCGTTGGTGACGATGGAGTGGTTGAAAGATGGAGACGATCAAAGACGTATACCCCACTACGACGATGACCAACTCCAAGGAGTGTCCCTGTCAGATGATCATGCACACTGCAAGCAAACTCATCAAAAATAACAGGACAACCGTGAGACATGAGTTGACCAGCGGATATAAGGTTCAAGGATAACTTTGGTATGTAGGCCACATCGGGAATATGAAAATGGGTTGTATGAAGGAGGTCACGACTGGTGATGGGGAGAATAGTGTCATATGTTACCATGACACTAAGGGTGGACGAGATGGGCTGACAGGACAAGAGGCGGGTGGCATCATGAGTCATGTGAAAAGCGGCTCCAGAGTTAAGCAACCAGTCAGAGGAGGAAATACCTGCAGGGGCAGAGGCAACCGACTAAGAGGCTGAGGCATCAGATGTATTCGGTGAGAGCACAGAGGCAGAAGAGCGATACAGTGAGCCATGAGATAACTGTTGGACAATTTGTTAGGCAAGATCCGAAACAGAAAGTGACCGCGCCATAGCTGAGAAGTGAGCTGAAGGAGTACCGGGATTACGCTGCTGAACAGACTGTTGAGCTCTCTGAAGCTTGAGGTACTCAGATTTGATGTGGCCAAGACACTTGAAGTAGTGACAGCGGACAGACTGGCCACGAGGAGCACCAGACTGAGCAGTAGAGGGCGTTGGAGGATGAGGAACAGGTCGCGTCGGTGTACTATAACTCAGCAAAGGCAGCAGAAGAGTGTTCGAGGACTGCGGTGGAAACTTGGGAGCAACAAGGACAACATGAGGCATCACACCTGTAGGTGTAGCAATATCCAAGGAGTTGAGACGAGTCTCTTCAGCGATTACTAAGACCAACGTATCGTTGAGAGAAGGTGGAGGGTCCCGGTGCAGAAGCTGGGCAAAAATTGGCTCAAAGTCGCGATCCTGAGATGTAGCAACACACTGATAGCAAGTAGTGCATTGGGAAGGAGCCATGTCATCACAATGATTCCAGAGGTCCAGGAGCTCAGGAAAGAAGGCTTGTACAGACCGATCACGCTGCTAGCAGATGCCAAGGGTCTGAAACAGAGAGTAGCGCAGTGCCTGATTAGATGGCAGATAGAGACGACACAAGTTATCTCACATCGCCTTGGCCGTAGGTAGCTCGTAGACGGTCATGCAAATGGGGAGCTCGCAGGAATGACTGATGACGGCTATCGCGCGAGAGTCGTCTGAGCGCCACTTCGCCATGTCAGGGCGTTGGATGGAAGCGACAGTGGTAACAGTGGAAGAATCGCTCACAAAACTAGCAGCTGGTGGAAGCGGAGCAGGCTCAGAGCCATCAATATGGCCCCATAGATTTAGGCCATGCCTTGTAGTTTCGTCCATGGTGGACCATGCCTTGTAGTTTCGTCCATCGAGGATGACATCCACCTTCTGGAGAAAGGCAGACGAATAAGACGAGGCCATCGGGGCTGCAGGACAATCAGAGGAGAAAAAAAAACAAGTCCGGCGACAAGGAATCAGCCGGAGGAGAAAAACGGTGTTGTGGAATCAGCCGGAGGAGGACAACGAGGCCGCGGAATCAGCCAGAGGTGGACAACGAAGCTGCGGGATCAGCCCGACTGTGGTGCGTTTGGATCGTCGATGCAGAGGCGGAAGCGTCTTGAGCGTCGATGCGGAAAATCGCGATTGGAGCGGCTGGCGGCGTTGGTAGCATCAGATGCAAAAGAAAGTTGCGATGCGGAAGCCAGAAGAACATCGAGATGTGAACGACGATGCTGAAACAGTGGTGGAGGCAGGAATGTCGCGATGCAGAGAGCGTCTGGAAGCGGCGGCGGAAGCGGGATCAGGATCGGAGGAGATGTGGAAACCCTAGCTTGTGAAAAAAAAATCCTAACGCGCTGATACCATGATAGAAAAAAGGAATCAATGCATTCTATTCACATAACCCACAATAATATATGTACATGGACAAGATAGGGTGCTCACAACACCCAAGGTAAGTCTAAGCTAACTCAACGGTACATAATATACAATAAAAACCTGTAGATTTATCTAAATTATGAGCTGATTTTTATTGGGTGTTTCAGCTTACCAATGATCAAGCTTGAGAACAATAAAAACTTGTGGGCACCGATCTGGTTGGGGCCTAATGATTGTTTTGGGTACTTCCTATTAGCAGCATGTGTTGTGGTATTCTCTATATAAGGGAGTAGTGTGGGCGTTTCAGATATCTTTTGGCATTTGAGAATTGGAATTGAGCTTTTACCTGTAGGGCGAGATCATAGCCTCTCAATCTAATTGTTGGAGAGCACTCAAAATCTTTCCCCAGTAAGTTGGCAAAATTACAGGCTGCACCCCTCTATCTTTTGAAAGTACAAAAATCTCTCCTATATAAATTTATATTTCATAACAAACATGCACAAAAACCCCCTCTAAAGAAAAGCGCCAGAGGAGATATTTTTGTGCATGCATTTCATAAAATGTAATCCAACACGAGAGATTTTTGTAATTTCAAAAGATAGAGGGCACCTGCGTTAAAGAAGCATCAAGTGTGACAGCAGATTCAGTAAAGTTGCAAATTGAACTCAGATCTTCCGGAAGAAAAGATTTATCCCAAAGGATTTCAGTAAGGATTCTGATCTAGGCAAAACTCGCAACTTAATTATGCTAACTCCTGGGGGAGGCTTGGGTAATTAGTAGTATAATTATAGAAAGTTACAAAAGAAGTCTACAAAATGAGGACTTTTCTTTGAGCTTCTTTACTTTTAATGAATTCATTTGACTACACTTACATTATGCACCACGGATTCTGGCTAATGCAGTTTTTTTTTTCTTTTCATTTGAATACACTTAGAATATTACTGTCATTCTATGCATCTGTGATTCTTTTGCCCACAGCTGGATTGGACTAAAAAAAAGTTAATACGCATAATTGATGCCGACGCAATTGTTTGGATTTGCAGGAAGTGGTTTGGCTGGTATGAAGCAGGGGGATCTCATTGTGTGGTATGTAGAAAAGCAGAACGCTCAAGGTGCTTATAGCTCCACCGATGAGGTCCGCGAAGAGGTTAAGTGCATCAAGGCGATCATCGAGGTGATGCCATCTTCTTACTGCTCCAATTTACTGCCCTTATTTATGAGCTCCTCCAACACCAATGTTCTCATTAAAAAATAATTCAAAACTGTGAATCCAGAGATTGATACAGAGGGAGGGCCATCTGGTTGTGATTGACGATGGGCTGGGCTTGGCGGCAGCTACGGCAGATGCTGGTGAAGCGAGGAGACGATCCAGCGAGAACAGGATTCTAGCGGTGGCCCCAAACTATGTGGTTGATTGAAGGTTGAATCGATGAGCTCCCCATTCTAGTATTTGCCTGTTAACTTACTATCATCCGGCTCTCAGGCCTGCATATCTTCTGAGGGTGTTTTTTTTCTATCTCATTTGATATTAAGGTGATATTTATTGCTTTTTTTATAGAGATGTTCATGGAGGAAATATAGGTGCTTTGGATTTGTAAAGTGTTAGAAGAGAAATGCGGTAGCTATTAACTATTAAATTTTGGAATGAAACAAAATTTGGTGCCCTTTTTAATTTGGAAGAGGAAGTGAGTGAATTTAAGTATATGTACATTTTTCTTTCTGCAAGGAGACCAACTCATAGCTGAACGAATTTAGCTAAACTAATAGGAAGTGAGTGATTGTATATATATATGTGCATTTTCTTAATAAGAATTTTGATGTTCAAGAAACATATATTTATGGTTTATATAAGAAAGACTTTATTTCTTTGAAGAAAATGCTGCATATATATATATATATATATATATATATATATTGCAATTTTTATACCGTTCATACATAATTAGCTTTATTTCAAAATGAACTTGATGAATTTAGGCTCTGTTTGGGACAACTTATGCTGATCTATAATCTCTACTTAAAACGCAAAAATTGTTTTATAGCTGTTTGTTTGTGCAGCTTATGTAAAATCACTTATTTTAAAACAGATTATAAGTTGATTTTTTATAAGCTATCCGGGTCCAGCTTACGATTACTCATAAGCGCTTATTTCTTAAAAAAAGTCATATGAGTGATTTTTTCTCCGGATGTGATTTTTTCGTTCGGACGCGAATTTTTCGCTCGGGCTCGAATTTTTCGCCCAGACTCGAATTTTTCGCCCGGGCGCAAATTTTTCGCCCGGGCGCGAATTTTTCGGCCGGACGCATTTTTTCGTCCGGGCGCATTTTTTCGTCCGGGCGCATTTTTTTTCGCCCGGTCGCATTTTTTCGCCCGGGCGCGTTATTTTTTCGCCCGGGCACATTATTTTTTCGTCCGGGCGCGTTATTTTTTCGTCCGGGCGCGTTATTTTTTCGTCCGGGCGCGTTATTTTTTCGTCCGGGCGCGTTATTTTTTCGTCCGGGCGCGTTATTTTTTCGTCCGGGCGCGTTATTTTTTCGCCCTGGCGCGTTATTTTTTCGCCCGGGCGCGTATTTTTCTCCCGGGCGCGTATTTTTCGCCCGGGCGCGTTTTTTTCGCCCGACCGCGTTTTTTCGCCCGGACGCGTTTTTTCGCCCGGACGCGTTTTTTCGCCCGTGCGCGATTTTTTCGCCCGGGCGCGATTAATTTGCCCGGGCGTGATTTTTTCGCCTGGGCGCGATTTTTTCGCCCGGACGCGATTTTTTCGCCCGGGCGCGATTTTTTCGCCCGAACGCGAATTTTTCGCCCGGAGGCGATTTTTTCGCCCGGAAGCGATTTTTTCGCCCGGAAGCGATTTTTTCGCACGAAAATGATTTTTTCACCCAGGTGCGCTAAGAAGCGATTTTTTCGCTCGAATGCGTATTTTTTTGCCTGGGCGTCTTTTTTTCGCTCGGGCATGATTTTTTCATCCGGACGCGTTTTTTCGTTTTTCTCCCGGCGAAAAAAGTGTTTCGGGTTGAAAAAATTTTACTGGGGAAAAAATCACACCTGTGAGAAAAAATTGCGCCCGGGACAAAAAAACACGGTCGGTCGAAAAAATCGCGCTCGGGCGAAAAAAACGCGCCCCGACAAAAAAATGCGCTTCGGCGAAAAAAATGCGCCCGGATGAAAAAACCGCGACCGAGCGAAAAAAACCGCGATCGGGCGGAAAAAAACGCGCTCGAGGGAAAAAAACGCGCCCGGGCGAAAAAAAACCGCGGTCGGGCGAAAAAATTGCGCCCGCATAAAAAAAATGCACCCGGTTGAAAAAAATCGAGCGGGCGAAAGAACGCGAACGAGCGAAAAAACGCAACCTGGCGAAAAAATCACGCCCGGGCGAAAATAAACCAGCTTGGGCGAAAACAATCTTGACTGGACGAAAAAAATCGTGACGGGCGAAAAAACACGTCCGAGCGAAAAATCGCCCCCAGGCAAAAAAATCGTGCACGGATAAAAAAAACACGTACAAACAAACAAATTCTTATGAATGAATGAAATTTTAGATAAGCATTTTTGGACAAACTATCCAAACAGTCGACTGCTTATTCATCATTGATTATATAAAATCTCTATTCAACCATCAATTTTTAATTAGCGGCTTATTCATCATCTTAAGTTGTCCCAAACAGAGCCTTAGTCATTAGTTCTAATTTTAGGGTTCAATCCCGCTCAATCAAACGACACTTACTATTTTTCATCTTAATAAGAATAGGATGAAAGTAAAATTTGTGAACATGTGTGAAATATAATATAATTATAGTGTTATTTTAAGGTCGGAGCGCTTTCATTAATGCTCTGATGACTTAGCTTTCTTTTCATTGTTTTGTGTACTTTGCAATTGCAATGGAGAATCGATACGTCGCCCTTCGAGATAAATATCTTAGCTCTTGTAAACTCCAAAGAAATAGTGGGTTTGACTCGACACAGATTCAATCACGTGATTTTTCACTCTTTTTGGTTTTTCCACGTCAAAAAAACACTGCATAGATCATTCATGATTCCTTTCTCAGTAGATTTGTTATTATCAAAACTCAAAAGGGGGAGATTGTTGGAGCATGTGTTCCACGTTTTTTGATTTGCTAATAACAAATCTCGTTGTATTTGATCTTTGGATATTTATGATGTGCAGATAACACAGGTTTAACTCTAATGACATTTGGGTGTTGATTTGGGTCAGAACAAATGAGCTCAGAAGATATCGTCAGACGATATTGGGTATTGCCCACCGGCAACAACGACATGAGCAGTTAACTCACTATCTTCACACGGCTGGCGGTTTCTTCACTATCGCCCGGCGACAGGCCACGATTGACATGACCAAACTGCGATGCGAAAATGAGGAGTACGTGAGACACGTGGCAGTCGTTAACGATATCGCCAGTAGGCGATACCCAGTGCCGCCAGGCGATATCGCCAAAATATAAAAGCCAGTCAATTTTCTGTGGAGATCACGAATTTGATTATCTGGAGTGTTCCTTGCTGTTTATACGATCTAGAGAGCTCCAGAATCCAGAATTACTCCATACTCTCAAGAAGGACAAAGCGCGAAAGATCGACGGCATGTACGCGACATTCAAAGCAACCTTGGCAAGGATTCATCGGCATCTCCAGCGCGTCGTTTAGAGGGAGTTTTAATTTTGAAGTTTTCCTTTTGTTTTGTTCTTTATTCCTATTGTAATCGAGTGAAAAAATCGCCGTCTTGTGCGTGACGTCTAAGTCCTTGCGTGGCTTAGGAGAGAATCGCCGCCTTGTGAGTGGCGTCCAAGTCCTTGTGCGGCTTAGATCGTGATTAGATCTAGATCGTGATTAGATCTAGGGGAGGCTAGTAGCAAGATCTAAGGAGAGATATGCTTTAGCCTGCCGGTTCTTGATAGAAGGACCGACGAAATCAAAAGTAAATTGTATTTTTCATAAGTCTTTGTCTCTAGCTCTATAGAGATATATTGTATTCAGATTTAGCACAATTGAAATAAATTGTTATTGCTTTTGTCTTTATAAATTTCTGAGTGTTCAATTCTACTTATGAAAAATTAGTCTTGATTTTCTTGTGTTTCACCAAGTAAAACTTTGTTTAGTTAAAGTAAATTAATTAACTCTTATTCACACCCCCCCCCCTCTAAGAGCGCCTCACGATCCAACACTCCCCCCCCCCCTCTCTCTCTCTCCGCGCGATTCTCTCCCTCTCTTTCTATCTACCTCTTCCGGCTTACCACCAACTCTTTATTTTTTAACACAAAAACTCTCTCTCTCCCTCTCTCTCTGTCGCTCGCATGTTAATTTCTGAAATGGATAACGGAGGACTTCTATCGAAGTTGATGCAACCCATGCCGCTGTTATCCCTCAACGGTCCTAAACAAACATTAATGGATTCCCAGGGCATTCCCAAACGATCATTAATGGATTCCCACCACATTAATCAGATTCCAAGCAAGCGCACATGCTGGGAGGCGGCACACCCACCGTCATCTACCCATGATGAGAACGACGCCACTATTACGGTTCAACCTCGGTCTGACCGGTCAAACTGGTTGGACCTTGAATCTTTGAACTCACCGTTTCGATCTCCAATCCGATTCTTAAAACTTTGATTATTTACATCATGCGGCTCACATTCTCGAAGTGAGCAAAAATGTTTAATCACGACAAGTATTTTTGATCACACACACAATCTCCCCTTCTCTCTCTGTATGCTTGACTCGGTCCTCCAGCCCCCTATCTCTCTCTCTCACGCACTCTCCCTAATTTTCTCTCTCTCTCTTTGTACGGTCCCCCCCCCCCCCCGAGTTCTATCAGACACTTGGAAGGTCACATGAACTCTAACGGTGGCCCTCTACCTTCAGCAGTCCGGCCCTCTGCCTTCAGCAGTCCGCGAGGCATCGGAGCAAACAGCGGGCCTTCTCAGCGTCAACAGACCAAGCCCTCCAACACGCTCGAGTTCGCATGCTCCCCTCTGCACAGAGAAGCGAGATCATAGGAGAAAGTGCAGAGTCTTTTCACGCTTCGGACACCTTCCCCCTCTCTCACCTTTAGTTGTAATGAGGAGCAGTCTGTCACCCTCGCCTTCTTCCAAAAGCTTTGTAAAATCGCTATATCTAGTGGAAGTTAGGTTGACGCCGAATTGACCGCTCGGTTTATCACCAGGATTACGGGTTTTTCACCTCAAAAAGACTCTCTCTCTCACTGTTCCATGAATTTCTGTCTGTTTGTGCGCTCGACAGCTCAACGGGCTAAGATGGCAGCAAACCCGGTCTACCAAGAGCCTTGAGTAGACCATAACAAAAACATATATTAATTTGATCCACTTTTCTTGTTGGATCGATTCCCATTTTGTCAATCGATTTCGATACCCTGTCACAATGCATTTGTTGTTATCAGACCCATATTTGACGGAACTAATCTTCGCCTCCGGTTTGCAATTAATCGCCGGATTCTCCTCCTCTTCGCCGTAAGCATCTCAATCTGATGTAGCTCTACTAATTGAATAAGATTAGGAGAGACATGTAGCACAGAGCAAAACGGGACCTCATTGATCTGTCTTTTATCCTAAAAGAATTGATAATCATACCACCAGAAATGCTATCTCCAATCCTCATGGTGTTATTTCCCTCATGATCAACAATAGAAGTAGTTTGAATTGAATTATACAGAACTTTTCCACAGCCCGGTCCGTAGTTGAATCGTCAACCACGTCATTGGGAACACATTCGTCACAATTTTGAGCATCACAATAGCAACCTCTGTAATTGCTTGGTATCGCAAAGAAAAGGATGCACGAGCAAGCGTAACTAAAGAACCGATCGGGTGGATATCAAGTTTAGGTTTTTTACATTCTTTATATATAGGCATAGCCATGCTTGAAACAATTTGATTGAGCAATATAGGAGGTTCCTTTTAAAAGCGGCAGGAAAGAAAAGATGAGATGGAGGGGAGGATCTACGTTGAAGTCCATGAAAATACGAGCCCGCTCACAACAAGTACGTACCTCGTAGTGTTGGTGTGATTATATATTTATGCTCATTTTCTTAGGCCCCGTTTGGGGGGACTTATTTTCACCGGTCAAGCGGTTACGACCGCATGAACCGGTCAACAATTAAGGTCCGGTTCATGCGGTCGTAACCGCTTGACCGGTAAAAATAAGTCTCTTTCTAACGGAGCCTTAATTAGAATTTTGATGGTCAAAAAATATATATTTATTATTTAAATAAGAAAATATTATTTATTTTTTTGAAGTGCGCCTGCATATATTTTTGCACGCAATTTGTGACCCTACATTTCCAATTTTTATGTAGCTCTTTCAATGTTATGTTTAGCTCTAAATAAATTTCTTGAAATTTCTTTCAAATTTCAATTTTTATATAGTTCAATCCCGCTCAAATAAACTGCCCTTACTATACGTACACAAATTTATATTTATAAAGAAAGCGGCCCTTCTATTTTTTTTTCTGAATTAGAATATATATAGGATCAAACTTCAAAGTAAATTATGTGAATTGTAGATGCGGAGAGCTAAAATTAGTAAAATATATATACTTCCTTAAATATTTCGGATTTCATGGCTTTGACAAAGTTTAAGCGGCTCACTTTCTCGCTTCACTCGCTCACTTTCTCTCTCTCTCTCTCTCTCTCTCTCTCTCTCTCTCTCTCTCTCTTCCTCCCCTAATTTCTCCACTTTTCGCTCTCCCTCTCTCTCTCTTCACTCGATCACACACTCTCTCTCTCTCTCTCTCTCTCTCTCTCTCTCTCTCTCTCTCTCTCTCTCTCTCTCTCTCTCTTCCTCTCTAATTTAGTAATTTCTCCTCCACCAATCTCTCTCTCACCCTTCGGGCTTACCGCCCTCCAACTTTTATTTATTGCTCTCTCTCTCTATCTCTCTCGCTCTCTCTCTCTGTATCTCTTTCTCTGTCTCCCTCTCTCCCACTCTCTCTCTCTACGCTCTTTTGTTAATTTCTGAAATGGATAACGGGGGACGTCTGTCGAATCTTCTGGAACTCATGCCGCTATCATCCCACGGCGGTGGTCCTAAACCTTCATTAACGGTGGATTTCCACCGTGTTCCCAAACAATCATTAATTGACTCCCACCACGTTAATGAGATTCCAAACAAGCGTGCTTGCTTGGAGTCGGCGCACCCACCGTCATCTACCCATGAGCAGAACGGCGCCGCCGAACTCCGGGAATTGGACTTCTTTCCTAGGGAGAATATTCCTCTCCGGGAAGCACCTGCTTTTGCAAATTTACTTAAGGAGGGAAGGGTCCCCTCCGACGTTAATGTACGCAATTTTAATTTAATCGCTTGACCAGTGAAAATAAGATTCCGTTTGGAGCGACTTATTTTCACCGGTCAAGTGGTTGCTAAGGTCTGGTTCATGCGGTCGTGACCGCTTGATTGGTGAAAATAAATCCCTCTTACGGAGTCTAAGGCTCCGTTGGGGAGGATTTATTTTCACCGGTCACGCGGTCACGATCGCATGAATTGAGACTTATTTAAGTCCTGATTCATGCGGTCATGACCGCATGACCGGTACCTTGAAAAGAAGTCCTCCCAAATTAAGTCTAAGTCCCTCCAAACGGAACCTAAATTTGTAAGATATGACGACTAACAATTGGCTTTACTCTTTAGACGGATTTGCAGCTTAGTAGCACCGGAAGCGAGCAGTCGATGGAAGAAGAGAATGAAATGGATGGTGAAAAAATAAGCTGGTTTGAAGAGGCTCGGCGGAAGATTGCGGAACAGAACAAGGAGCTAGTAGCGCTCAGAGGATTCATGTGTGATATCAACGGCCGCGGTAGCCCGCCGTTAAGCGGAGAAGATGATGATGATCTGATCCCCAAGCGAATGCATGATATCAACGGCGGCGGAACGCCCATCGTGCCGCCGCCGCCCACGATTAATGGCTGCAGCCGCGAAGTTGTGGCTAGGGAGGAAGATGCGAACGTGGAAGAGGTCCGCGTCGCGTTTCGAGACCGCTCCGAGGCTAGCTTGGTAATTATATATTATTTGTTGAATTATTAGCTAGAATAATAATCTTAATTTGTCATGCTAATTAATTATTGTTTCAATTATTAATTAATTAAAGATACCGGATGGGTGGAGATGGCGTAAATACGGGCAGAAGGGAAAGCCGCCTCGCTCTTACTACCGCTGCACCATCACCTCCACCTGCCTCGTTCGCAAGCAGGTTATTAGTTAACTATTAATTAATTCTAATTAAGCAAATATATTAATTAACCAATACTAATATATTACTAATAATTATAAATGAAATGCCGGTGCAGGTGCAGAGGTGCGCCCAAGACAAGTCCATCTTGATAACCACCTACATCGAATGGAACCACGACCACCCCCTCCCGCCGGCAGCCATGCCGACGGCGTCTATCATTTCGGAGGCTGCTTCGATGTTTCTCTCCGGCTCCATTCCCATCTCCGGTGGCTTGATAATCATTAACTCCACTTCTCCGATGATGCCTCGTTGCCGTCCCATCATGACTACCATCTCTTTTTCCGCTCGCTGCCCGACGGTGACTTTGGACCTGACTGAATATCCCGACCCGCCGCCGCAATTCCATGCGCCTGCTCAGCCGCAATCCGCCGTGCCGCCTCTTTTCAGCCGACTGGTCTATTATGAACAACAGCCCCGTACTGAAAGAGGCGCGATGGCGCCGAGCTGCAGTGAAGGCCCGCATAATCCCGATGATGTTGCAAGAATTGTGACGGACTTGATCTTGGACAATCCCAAATTTAAGATTGAGATGATCGCCGTGGTCAAGTCTATCATTAGCGAAGCGCGGCAGCAAGGAGGTGGTAGCTAGCCAGTGCATATATGTTGATGCATGATATCGGTGGAGGAATAATTATGTATTCTACGTACACTAATTAAATTTCTTTTGCTCTTTCTTTATCTAGGATTATATATTGGTTTATTTATTTTATCACTGTGAAATTAATTATCTCTTTTATAGCTTTCTCCATGATGTCATCTATCTAATAATAATGTAATGTGAAAAATATTATGTTTTTTATGTCATCTATCTAATAATAATGTTATGTGAAAAATATTATGCTTTTTTATAGTAAATAAATGTTTTCAATTTTTGTATTATTATTATTATCATTCTTCCAAATTATACATTTCCTTACATATATATCTTTTGTTAGACGGAAAGAAAGAGTGAGGAGAGAGGAAGTGCTATAATTCAGTGAGGAGAGAGGGAGAGCTACAGTTATAGCGCCCTTCTATACTTACATGTAGAGGAGAGAGAAAAATTTGAATTTTTGGGTAAAAATGAATATATTTTTTAAAACATAAGAATATTGATTTATTTATTTAATTTATAGTCATTTTAAGTGTTCATGGGTATATGTTTGAATAAAAATTGTAAAAATATAATTGCATTATAATATAACTGTATTGTTGCAGAAAAGTATAGTACCCCAGTCCGCTCATATGCGGGCGCAGCCTGCTCGAATGCAAGTGCAGCCGGCTCATATGTGGGTGCAACTTGCTTGAATGAGGGGCGAAGCCCGCTAAGAGTCTGCGAGCACGAGCTAAGCCCGTGCGGACTTGCACGTGTGTGTGTATATACAATATATAAAGAAATAACCTTACATTGTAATCTGGTCGACAATTAAATCCAGTCCGTTCGATTTATTTTTGATAGAGTTCCCCCAAAAGATAGTTGAGTCAAACTGGTAGGAGTTTAACTGAAACATACAAGTAATTCGACCCGATCAAGCGAGCCGTGCATACAAGTCGCGCGCGCTCGAGGGGACAAAAAATCACCCCGGAAGATAGGGTGGAACCAAGCATGGACACCCAAGCACAACGCAACTTTGCACAAGCGCGCTCTCTCTGCGCCCGTGAACGCAGGTGCGCGCGCCTCGCAAACGTGCTCCCTGTGCACGTGCGCCTCCCCTCCGCACGCGCGCACAACGCATGAGCCCCCTGTGCGCGCGCGCTCCGGCAGCCATCGCCACCGTCGGTCGCCGCCGGCCGCTCCCGCCATCTTCGGCTGCCTCCAGCCAACTCCACCGCCGGGCAATCTGCTCGGGCCGCCCGGACCGCCCGGGCGGGGGCACTTTTGTCGTTTCACTAAATTTGGTGATCTAGCTCGGTGATCGAAATAGAACGACGTCATTCGTCAGTACAAATTCTGCCCCATCATAATTACCAACATATCCCTCCAAAAAATTATAAAAATGCTCACACACCTTCATTTCAAAACAAACAACTCCAAAGGCTAGAGATATCTCTGAGTTTTTCTGCTCGATTTCTTCCTGTTGTTTGTAAGCTCCTTTCCGCTCTCCCTTGCCATTGCAAACATAGGGCTACAAGCAAATTCCAGTTCTTCCCACTATTACATGTCATTCCCCCTGCTCCAATTCCTTTTGCTTTTGCTTCCGCTTCCACTTCCACTTTGAGGAGACGAGTCCTCGAGGACGACAACTCCACGAGCAGACGAAGAGTAGGCTACAGATCTATCGCTACCTCGCTAACGATCCGTACGCACGACTAGGGCCTTTTGATCCAATTCCCGACGAAGACCTCTAGGTATCCTGAAATAAAATATTGCGCAACCACACTTCTCTACCGGTGTTTATTTTCTTTTTACCGAAATTTTTAATATTGAAACCGAAAATCGATCTATGTGGAGTTCGGGGGTCCAAGCAGGGGTGTGGCTTCACACTTCCCTCGAATTAGCACACTGTACAACCCCGTATTCGCAGAGTAGGGCCCCCTTTGGTAGGCGCAGAGCCAGTTTCAAGTTTTTAAGCTTTTTAGAGATTTTGGACTCTTGGTGGCCAATTTTGGCTTGGACTTGGAAATATACTAGTAGGGGGATGAAATATTTTTCTCCCCCCCCCCCCCCCCGGCCCCCTCGGGGGGTCACCAGGTCGCCGAGCTCCCCAGGCCGCCGAGCTCCCCAGGCCGCCGAGCTCACCAGTCCGCCGAGCTCCCCAGTCCGCCGAGCTCACCAGGCCGCCGAGCTCACCAGTCCGCCGAGCTCACCAGGCCACCGAGCTCACCAGGCCGCCGAGCTCCCCAGTCCGCCGAGCTCACTAGGCCGCCGAGCTCACCAGGCCGCCGAGCTCCCCAGTCCGCCGAGCTCACCAGGCCGCCGAGCTCCCCAGGCCGCCGAGCTCCCCAGTCCGCCGAGCTCCCCAGGCCGCCGAGCTCCCCAGTCCGCCGAGCTCCCCAGGCCGTCGAGCTCACCAGTCCGCCGAGCTCCCCAGGCCGCCGAGCTCCCCAGTCCGCCGAGCTCCCCAGGCCGCCGAGCTCCCCAGGCCGCCGAGCTCCCCAGTCCGCCGAGCTCAAGGCCAATTGGTCGTAGGGGCATTTCGGTCATTTTATCCCCAGGACTTGGAAAAACTATAAATAGACCTCCTTGGGTACCTTTGGAGAGACATGGGCTTTTGGCTTCCTCCTCCCTAGCTTTCTTCTTGGTAGAGTTGAGAGAACTCTCCAAGGTACCCAGCTCTCATTGGTAAGGGAGGGGAAGTGTTCTTGTGACCTTCCGGGTGTGTGGTGGGACCTCCGCGCTAGAGCCGAGGGTCTGTTCCTAGTTTCCCAAGTCTTCGGTCCGTGACATCCCCCCGAGTGTAGTAGGTGTGAGGTCACCCCTTCCCCAAGGGTCGAACTCCACAGAGACCAAGTTTTTGGTTTCAACATTTTGGTGCGGTGAGCGTGGAGAGTGACCAGCACAGAAGATCTCGGGAGAGTGTCATGGCTGGAGATCAGGGAGGTAGTGATGACCTCGGCGGTCTCCACAACCCAGGACCCTTTGTAGGAAGGGAGGAGTTCATGGCTTCCATCGAAGGCATCATGGGGATGCTTAGAAGCATTGCCCCTCGGGCTGACAGCTTAACCCCCACCCCCCGGGGACTAGCTCCCAGGGGTCTCGGCGAGCTAACCCAGAGTGGTCTCGGCAAGCTGGCTCCCAGGGGGCAAGGCGAGATCACCCCAGCAGGGGGAGAAGCAAGTGTGCCGGATAGGAGACCTGGGAAGGAAAGGATGGTAGAGGGGGTTGAGCGAGACCTCCCAGGCCGAGAGCTGTTCCCCAGCCCGGCGAGAGTTAGCCCTCCTGGCGAGCAGGTCGCGCGAGTAGAGGTGGCGAGAGCCCCCCTTAGGGGGTCACCCTTTAGTGAGTTGATCATCTCAGCTCCCGTTCCCGAGGGGTTCAGAGAGCCAGACATGGCTTACTATACCGGGAAGGATGACCCCGTCCAGCACCTGCAGTGGTTCGAGGATGCCGTCTCCATCAGGCCAATGACGGACGCCTTCAAGTGCCGTCTATTTGCGATCACCTTGAAAGAGAAGGCGAGGGACTGGTTCCATCAACTCCCTCCAAGGTCCATCTTCGGGTTCGAAGACTTGAGCCGGAGCTTTCAACTTCGTTTCTCCACCTCCAAGAAGAGGAAGAAAGGTCCTGAGTCCCTCTTCCTGATAAAGCAAAGGGCTGAGGAGTCGCTGGCCCACTACGTTGACAGGTTCCAGGAGGAGGTCCTTGACATCCAAGAGGTGCCAGGGTATGCCCTCCAGATGGCGTTTACGGTGGGGTTGCGCGAAGGGTTCTTCAAGATGAGCTTGACCCGGAAGACCCCTCTTTCCTTCGAGGAGCTGATGGAAAGGGCAGCAGAGGAAATAGCCATGGAGGCAGCCAACCCGGCCTTTGTAAAGAAGTTGGCAAGGTTGACAGAGGTGGAGTCAAAGGAGCAAGGTGGCCCGAGGCATCATGAAGGGAGAAGGAGAGAGGAGCATAGAGCTCAAGGGTTCCAGAGACAGGAGGGTCCAGAGCCAGGCTGGAGGCAGCAGGGAGGACCTGCCCATGGTCCAGGAAGAGCTCTCATCCAGGATGGAGGGAACCATCATGGGGGCCAAGGGAGGTTCAACTTCCAGAGGCAAGCCCCAAGACAACTCCTGCCCCCACCCCAGCAAGCGATGGCGATCGGTCGAAGGGAGAGGAGGAACCGCACGGGAAGAGGAAGAGTAAGAGTAGAGTTACCCTACTGTGAGTTCCACCAGGAGGAGGGCCATGCAACAGCTACCTGCACCGAATTCCTGGAGGTGAGAGGAGCGAGAGGTCAAGCCCAGCAACCACCCCCGAGGCAGATCGAAGCCCCGCCCCAAGCCAGAGAGGAAGATAGATGTGAGGATCGGGTCGACGTGGGCACCCGGGGAAGGATCGGTTGATGCAAGAGGCGAAGGAGCCTCGCCTCAATAGGATCTTGTATTTTTTATTATGTTGTAATGAGTCTAGCCCCCGACCCACTGAGTCGGTAGAGGTCATGTAACCCAACTATTTTCCCCTTTTGAGGATGTTTAATTTTGGCAGAGTTCAGGTGACACGCCCCGTCCCTAAGTCCCTTAGCTCCGAGATGATTCCGCTGTCAGGCTCTCACTAGCTGGCAGGGCAGGTTGATCTCTCGTGGGAGCTAAGTCCTTTTGCTCCGAGATGATTCCGCTGCCAGACTCTCACTAACTGGCAGGGCAGGTTGATCTCTCGTGGAGGCTAAGTCCTTTTGCTCCGAGATGATTCCGCTGCCAGGCTCTCACTAGCTGGTGGGTTCAGGTTGATCTCTCGTGTGAGCTAAGTCCTTTTGCTCCGAGATGATTCCGCTGTCAGGCTCTCACTAGCTGGCAGGGCAGGTTGATCTCTCGTGGAGGCTAAGTCCTTTTGCTCCGAGATGATTCCGCTGCCAGGCTCTCACTAGCGGGTGGGTTCAGGTTGATCTCTCGTGGGAGCTAAGTCCTTTTGCTCCGAGATGATTCCGCTGTCAGGCTCTCACTAGCTGGCAGGGCAGGTTGATCTCTCGTGGAGGCTAAGTCCTTTTGCTCCGAGATGATTCCGCTGCCAGGCTCTCACTAGCTGGTGGGTTCAGGTTGATCTCTCGTGGGAGCTAAGTCCTTTTGCTCCGAGATGATTCCGCTGCCAGGCTCTCACTAGCTGGTGGGTTCAGGTTGATCTCTCGTGGAGGCTAAGTCCTTTTGCTCCGAGATGATTCCGCTGCCAGGCTCTCACTAGCTGGTGGGTTCAGGTTGATCTCTCGTGGGAGCTAAGTCCTTTTGCTCCGAGATGATTCCGCTGTCAGGCTCTCACTAGCTGGCAGGGCAGGTTGATCTCTTGTGGAGGCTAAGTCCTTTTGCTCCGAGATGATTCCGCTGTCAGGCTCTCACTAGCTGGTGGGTTCAGGTTGATCTCTCGTGGGAGCTAAGTCCTTTTGCTCCGAGATGATTCCGCTGCCAGGCTCTCACTAGCTGGTGGGTTCAGGTTGATCTCTCGTGGAGGCTAAGTCCTTTTGCTCTGAGATGATTCTGCTGCCAGGCTCTCACTAGCTGGTGGGTTCAGGTTGATCTCTCGTGGGAGCTAAGTCCTTTTGCTCCGAGATGATTCCGCTGTCAGGCTCTCACTAGCTGGCAGGGCAGGTTGATCTCTTGTGGAGGCTAAGTCCTTTTGCTCCGAGATGATTCCGCTGCCAGGCTCTCACTAGCTGGTGGGTTCAGGTTGATCTCTCGTGGGAGCTAAGTCCTTTTGCTCCGAGATGATTCCGCTGTCAGGCTCTCACTAGCTGGCAGGGCAGGTTGATCTCTTGTGGAGGCTAAGTCCTTTTGCTCCGAGATGATTCCGCTGTCAGGCTCTCACTAGCTGGTGGGTTCAGGTTGATCTCTCGTGGGAGCTAAGTCCTTTTGCTCCGAGATGATTCCGCTGCCAGGCTCTCACTAGCTGGTGGGTTCAGGTTGATCTCTCGTGGAGGCTAAGTCCTTTTGCTCCGAGATGATTCCGCTGCCAGGCTCTCACTAGCTGGTGGGTTCAGGTTGATCTCTCGTGGGAGCTAAGTCCTTTTGCTCCGAGATGATTCCGCTGTCAGGCTCTCACTAGCTGGCAGGGCAGGTTGATCTCTTGTGGAGGCTAAGTCCTTTTGCTCCGAGATGATTCCGCTGTCAGGCTCTCACTAGCTGGTGGGTTCAGGTTGATCTCTCGTGGGAGCTAAGTCCTTTTGCTCCGAGATGATTCCGCTGCCAGGCTCTCACTAGCTGGTGGGTTCAGGTTGATCTCTCGTGGAGGCTAAGTCCTTTTGCTCCGAGATGATTCCGCTGCCAGGCTCTCACTAGCTGGTGGGTTCAGGTTGATCTCTCGTGGGAGCTAAGTCCTTTTGCTCCGAGATGATTCCGCTGTCAGGCTCTCACTAGCTGGTGGGTTCAGGTTGATCTCTCGTGGGAGCTAAGTCCATTTGCTCCGAGATGATTCCGTTGCCAGGCTCTCACTAGCTGGTGGGTTCAGGTTGATCTCTCGTGGGAGCTAACTCCTTTTGCTCCGATATGATTCCGCTGTCAGGCTCTCACTAGCTGGCAGGGCAGGTTGATCTCTCGTGGGAGCTAAGTCCTTTTGCTCCGGGATGATTCCGCTGCCAGGCTCTCACTAGCTGGCAGGGCAGGTAGAGGTTGACTTTTTACCCTGAGGGGGTCTCGCCACCCAGGCTCTTATCAGCTGGCATGGCAGGTTGACCCCCCAGGAGGCTAAGTGTTTTTTACCCTGAGGGGGTCTCGCCACCCAGGCTCTCATCAGCTGGCATGGCAGGTTGGCCCCCCCAGGAGGCCAAGTGTTTTTTGCCCTGAGTAGGTCTCGTCACCCAGGCTCTCATCAGTTGGCATGGCAGGATGACCCCTCGGAAGAGGCCTTACAGTCTTTCGACACCACGAGAGCAAGCTGTACTCAGCGAATACGTTGGGTTGGATGTTTCTTTCCGAGCTTGTGCCAACCTCGAAAAGAGCGGGGATTATGTACAACCCCGTATTCGCAGAGTAGGGCCCCCTTTGGTAGGCGCAGAGCCAGTTTCAAGTTTTTAAGCTTTTTAGAGATTTTGGACTCTTGGTGGCCAATTTTGGCTTGGACTTGGAAATATACTAGTAGGGGGATGAAATATTTTTCTCCCCCCCCGGCCCCCTCGGGGGTCACCAGGTCGCCGAGCTCCCCAGGCCGCCGAGCTCCCCAGGCCGCCGAGCTCACCAGTCCGCCGAGCTCCCCAGTCCGCCGAGCTCACCAGGCCGCCGAGCTCACCAGTCCGCCGAGCTCACCAGGCCGCCGAGCTCACCAGGCCGCCGAGCTCCCCAGTCCGCCGAGCTCACTAGGCCGCCGAGCTCACCAGTCCGCCGAGCTCCCCAGTCCGCCGAGCTCACCAGGCCGCCGAGCTCCCCAGGCCGCCGAGCTCCCCAGTCCGCCGAGCTCCCCAGGCCGCCGAGCTCCCCAGTCCGCCGAGCTCCCCAGGCTGTCGAGCTCACCAGTCCGCCGAGCTCCCCAGGCCGCCGAGCTCCCCAGTCCGCCGAGCTCCCCAGGCCGCCGAGCTCCCCAGGCCGCCGAGCTCCCCAGTCCGCCGAGCTCAAGGCCAATTGGTCGTAGGGGCATTTCGGTCATTTTATCCCCAGGACTTGGAAAAACTATAAATAGACCCCCTTGGGTACCTTTGGAGAGGCATGGGCTTTTGACTTCCTCCTCCCTAGCTTTCTTCTTGGTAGAGTTGAGAGAACTCTCCAAGGTACCCAGCTCTCATTGGTAAGGGAGGGGAAGTGTTCTTGTGACCTTCCGGGTGTGTGGTGGGACCTCCGCGCTAGAGCCGAGGGTCTGTTCCTAGTTTCCCAAGTCTTCGGTCTGTGACATCCCCCCGAGTGTAGTAGGTGTGAGGTCACCCCTTCCCCAAGGGTCGAACTCCACAGAGACCAAGTTTTTGGTTTCAACACACACTAGATCGAAGACTCAGAAAACTAGGAATGGAACCGAGATCCCAGCTAGAAGATCTCACCTCACACCCGGAAGATCTTAAAACGCTTCCCCTCCCAAAGCAATGCTGAGTTTGTGCATCTTGGAGAATGCTATAGGCTTGTCAAGAAAAGCCCGAGGAAGAAGAAAACAAGAGAATCTCTCATTCCAAAGATGCCCCCTCTGTTCTATTTATAGATTTCTCAAACCTGGTCTACCAATAGCGTAACTCCGCCGTCCTCAATTACTAAACGCAACCCTATTGGGTCTGCCAACAACGTAACTCCGCTATCCTAAATGGCTATTTGCATACCCTCAAGGGCATCTAGGTCATTTTACCACTGGATCCCACTGGTCGAGTGGCCTATAGAAGCACCACTCGCTTGAAGCAGCGAAAGCGGGAGGAGGCACGCATTCGCCCCCCCCCCCCCCCCCCCCCCCCCCCCCCCCCCCCCCCCCCCCCCGCGCAAGTGCGGGACTTAATTACCCATCATTCGCCCGTCTTGGCGAGAACTTTCTCCTTTGCGCAACAAGGCGCCGACCTTGGGCGAGCGCGTGATGAAGTTCGCACTCGCATGAGAACCTGACTTCCCCTTTCGGACTGGGCGAAAGCCCCTTAGGGTGCGGGGCGAGTGCAGGCCAGCCTACCCCCCTCGCCATTCTGTCTATCCTGAACCTGAAGATCTTCCTGAAATGCCTCGAACCTGCCGAAGGGGCCCACTCAGCGAATACGGAATTGCACATTAACATCTCAGATCAATTGTGATTCGGGTTCCCGCCACAATGAAAACCCTAGCTAGGGGTTTGCTTACATTTGCCAGAAAATCGACGAGGAAAGGCTATGTTGGAGGTAGGAATACAGTTCCGACATCTCCATGCCTATGGACATTAATTCACTCTTCCTGATTTGCCATATGATTAAGGTGTATTTGAGCCAATATTCACCACCGAGATCATGCAGCTTCATCATGAGAAGCACCACCAAACTTACGTCACTAACTATAATAAAGCCCTCAAGCAGCGCAGCTTGAGGGAGGCGTCCACAAGTCTGAAGGAAAAAAACATGCTGAGAAGGGGTGAGAACACAGACCACATCACTTTGTTCAAACAACTTCAACCTCATAGCACTAGAACCACACCACGCTCTGCATTCACTCTAATACAATAATAAACACTCAACTTCACTACTAAGGGCCTGTTTGGGGGGACTTATTTCCCCGATCAGGCGGTTACGACCGCATGGATCGGGTCATAATTAAGGTCTGATTCATGCGACCGTAACCGCCCGACCGGTGAAAATAAGTCCCCCCAAACGAAGCCTAAATCAAGCGAAACTTCGATAACGCCATCTTTCACGGAGCAACGGAAGGCTTTCCCTTTTCATGTTTGTTTGCAGGTCTCCGCCTTCCTCTCCCTCCTCTTCCATGCTAGGAAGATTTCCAGCAGCACTCCTGTCGAGATTGGCATCCAACACCCTCCCCCAATCTTGACAATCCACCATCTTGAGTTTCGTCCTTAGATCTGAGAAAGGGAAGAATGGTAGCGGCTTGGTTAGCACGTCGGCGAGTTGATTCTTTGATTCGCAGTAGTCTCTAACATGATTTCTTTCTGACTAATTAGATCTCGACTTTTCGATGATCATTGGACGCATCTCTACCCAAGGGAACCCTCTTGATGACTCCGTCAGCACCCGCCGAAATATGGAAGGCCTCATCCTCAAAAGCAGAATTGAATTGGGAGGTACAAACGATTATATCTAAAAGAAACAAAGGAAATAGTGATTTCGAGGATCGCGTGGATGAACCAGCCTTGTCTAGTCTCGGCATCGAAGAGAACAAGGTCGAAATCTCCGCAGACATGGAGTTTCTAACGGTCAGCGATCTTCGAGTGGAGGTCGGGAACGGAGGTCGGGAGGCAAGGTCGAGGTCGATGAAATCAAAAGCCACAGAACTACGGAACTTGAAATGTGCCGCCAATGTCTGCAACTTGAACCAGGCAAGACGGAGAGGCACAACCGCACAAAGGATCAGCAAAACCTAAGATTGCACTCGGAGTCCCGCTTCCACTGCGGAGGAGAAGGCACAACCAATTTCTTCCGGTGATTTGGGGTTTTCATTTTTTGGGCTTCGGCTAACCATAGAAAATACCACAGAAAATGAGGTGTTTTTTTTGAAATTTTGGGGTGCCAACAGCCAAACATAAGTTGCGGTTAACAATTGCCAAAATCTATCCTATTGCATTTTATATATTTATGTGCATATGAGGAAATATAGACTCATGTTTCCTTATTAATTACGTAATAATAGAAATTAAACACGCACGCATACGCTCATATATATTTCCAAAGGAAACAGATGGCATATATTAGACGATTAACACTGTCAAGGAGGAAAGAATGGGTATAAGGGGCTGGATGCAGTAAAATGTAATGGATGTGTACAGATGCCACTACTTAGAGGGAGGACTAGCCAAATTGTTGTACCATAGTTTCCTAAATTCGGCAAACTTGTCACACAGCCCTACTAATCGCCGTAGTTAACTACTTTGATTCCGCAATTTCGTCATAGGCACTACTGATCGCTGATGGTCCACAACTTCATCATGCGAACACCAATCGTCTCCAAGCATGCAAGTTTAATTATCCCACATACGTACAACTAGTTGCTCACAAACCCGCAGCCCTACTGATGCAGGACAGACGTCACACCTGTCAGGCCGACATGATGCCTATCCTACATCACCTACGCACCTGTGCTCTCAGGATCCAACCGCTACGCTTCACTGATGCGTAACCCAAATTTGTTTGGACAAACCAATTGGTCTATGTTTTACATCATATTAAGCCAAAATGTGACCGTTAACTCCCAAAAATTCTCATAAATGGTATATGATGCTGCATAAAGCGCCAGTGGGGCCCTACATATTGATATCGTATCCAAAAACATTTCGAAGTCAGTAACTCTCGGAACCGTCTCCCAAACAACATAGCATTGAAATCATCATAAGATGGGCATCATTTGCAACAGCAATTAAAATGAATGAATTATATTATCATCATAAAAGATTCCACCCAGCCAGGAGTCTAACGCCATGGCATCTATCATCAGAAAATCATCTGCATGCATGATGGTCATATATAACTGCATGTGCAATTACATACACTCAAGAACACACACCTTAAAGCTGCCTAAGCCAAGCTTATTACGCAATCTCCAACTTCACCCTAACTGCTCGAATCCTGGAAGAATTCTGCGGGGATGGCCGGCGGACAAAATTTTGTGGCAACGAACTTATACTGCAGGGTCAGAAGCCGCGAAATTGCATGAATTTGGCATCCAAATTTTTTTTAAAAAAAAATTGTGCAAAACAGAACAAGCGTATACCTTGTGTTGGCTGTACTTCTCCCTTATTGCAGGCAGACTATTGCTCGAGCTGCTGCAGCACAGATGATGCAGAGACTTCACACAGTCGCCGAGTTGCGATGGTTGGTACTGCGTGTAATGCACGAGTGTTGCGGTCTGCACAGTCATGTATATACATCATCATAATATACCTTTGCATTAGATTTTTTGATCTACTGAGGGAACTTCTATTAAATGCTCAATGTTATATGAGTTTCCTAATGCACGGGTGATCATATTTTCAACACGCCCTCTCACAGTGCTATATGAGTGTGTGGTCCATTATGAACGAGCATGCTTTGATAGTATGTTAGAATATATACATCCAATTGGCCCCCATTATGGACGGATGTAAGAGTCCACGATCTATATTGAATTCACAATGCTATGGGGATTTTATTGATTAACAACTAGGTAGAGAAATCTACCCATGGTTTCTTTGTTGGTTGGAGAATGAACTTTGCGAGAAACACGGAAGCAGCAGCAATCATAGAGGGGGAATAGCAAAGCATGCTATACTCCGGAAGTGATAGCTCAGCCAGATAATTAACCAGGAATTCCAGCTGAAGAGATGGGGCCTGAAGAAGAAATGAAAAAAAAAAGAGAATATCATCACTGTCATTATCCTTGTCGCAACTATTTGAGTCAACATTGAGCAAGGAAAAAATGCTAAATAATTAAAAAATGAGAGCATCACCTACCTCATCAGAGCACTGAGCAACACGAACGAATCTCCTGTGAAGAAAGAGTAAAGAGATCATGAGCACACTAACAATGGCGGGTTCAACAACATAAGTGCGAATAATATCTTCATAGATTATTACCTCAAGAAACATTTGGCCGTAGGTGTCGTCATTTCAAACTTCAGGTACTTGAGAACTGCAGCTTCCATTTGTAGGACCTTGCGAACAAGATATATTAGGAGGAAAGCATTGTTATAAAAGAAACACGAGGCTGAAACTCCACAACACACCTCATCCTTGAAATATGTATTGTCTGTTATGTAGCAGAATTCTTCTACTTGTGGTGCACAAATCTCCTCATATTTTCTGAAAAAATACGTAAAAATGTACTGAAATTGGTCCTAAGAAGAACAATTGTATGAATGGAAAGACCAAAGTATAGAAAAGATGGACTACATACGCGGCAATAAACATGCAGGCAACTCCAAGTAGCTGCAAATGTTGGCGGTTAATCTCATTTCCAGAAAGATACCGGTCAATATAGTTAACAGTCAGATACAGTGTATCAGGTGCAAGCCTATATTCTTCTGCAACCTGAATTCTTTTAAATTGTTAGGACAGAAATGACTCCAAGAAAGACCGATGAACACAAAAAAAGGCAATACCTCGACCAGCCAGTCTACGAGAATCGCGCGCATGCTTGCATTTATGTCCTTTTGAACTTTGTCCATGAAATCCGTAGAAGGACATTTCCTAGTCTGCAAAAGAAACATCCAGGCTTAATTAGCAATGGGCAGATTAAGCGTGACTTTAGAACATTCAAAAAGTCCAATTTAATCACTAAATAATTTAGTAGCTCACTCAAAATACAAGTTATCATCAACCTGAGCATCATGTGTTGCGCATACAGTTTTGTAAAAACAAATAGTTCTAGCAGTTGAAAATGAATTTGTTATATATCTATACAAAAGTGGTCTACTTCCTTGAAGAATCAATTATTTTCTTAATCTTAATTAGGTCTTTCAAAATCAAAAAAAGAAGAGGAAGTGGATCTACCTCAGCTAATCTTAAATGCTTGTAAACATCACACGCAAGTGATGCGCACAACTGAGGATCCTCATCGTTGTCATCAACATTTGCGATCATACGAGCCACTTCAATGTCAGAACCATCACTCTTCCAAGCATTTCCTAGTAGTAGATATTCTAAACATGTTAAAAATTGCAAACTATATAACTACTGTTATAGGCTGCTTTACGAAAAATGAAAAGCATACCTCTTGAATCAGCATGATCTGAAATGTGAAGGTTATATGTTGCTTGCCTCTCCAATGAAGCCACCACTGAAGAATCACCATAATCAATATATTCAAAATCAGGACTCTTCAAGGAATCACAGGTTGACATAGTCTCATCCATGGATACAGAATCTCCAGAGTGAATTGGAGATCTAGCATTGCTGCAGGGAACAAGAAGGGGACCTACAGAAGGAGCAGGTTCAACTCTAATTTTGGGTGTGGTGACTATCCTTGACACAACTGCAGCTTGTCTGCCAAGAGATGGAATCTTAGCTGAATCACGTTGGAAGCTTTGATTTGAGCTGCTCAGTGAAGATCCCTTCCTCGTTTTTGATGCTGAGCTAGTAGTGGTGACCTTCTGAATTGACAAGTAACTCAACATTACTTGACAAGCAAAACGTTCAATGAAAACAGTATGGTGCCGTTCATTTGGATGTAATTGGGGCACTAGAATTAGAATTTGAGGTCCATTATCATTGCAACTGAACCTCCGTTTCCAATTTCTGAAGCCCGAATTCCGACCAATCGAATTGGCTCTTAAAGTTTGCAAAGCAAGTACATAACTTAAAAGTGAATTAAGAACAAAAACACATAAAAACATAATGTTCTCTCCAATAAGTTAAAAGTGATTGTGCCGTGTGGGCCTTTATCTTCCCCAACAATCAAATATTTGCCCCGTTGGCACCTCAAAGAAAATAAACATGAAAAAAGAAGTGCTAGGTGAGTTATGCCTTAGAATGTATGGTTAATTGTACAAGTAAGAAAATGTTTAGATAAAAGATGAATATTCGTTCATGACCCTAAACCTTTAGGTGATACATATTACGTTGATTAAAAATATTAAATAATAAAGAATGCAAAATGAATGTAAGACTCATCTCTGAATTTTAGAGAGGCGGCTAGAGCTTCTGATCATGCCAACAATCTTGCACGGAATGATGCTATGGCATCTTTGTGATCACACACAATAATGATTAGGCTTTGATCATACAAAAATTGAAACAAAAGTATGGACGAGGGTGTAGTCCTACATGAGGCATGATTCAATGATCACAACATTATTTCATTGCAATAACAATTGATGACCGCAATATCTTTTCTAACTTGGGCTCCATTTTTCACGGTGTTTTTACTCCGGTGAATTTGGACAAAAACACCACCGCCATTGAATGTATATTTGGCATGACAACGGTTTGACCTCCACCAACAAAAGAAAACCAGTTTTGAACATAAAAGGGAATTGAGTTCTCTAGGTGAGGTCGGACGTTCACGAACTACGGTTCATAACAAGCACATTCATGACCATTACCGCCGTGTCAAATGGAGCCATAGTTTGTCATTTCTTTGTGGGAAGGATTTTTGGGGAATAGTTATGTAATTCTCAATAAGAAGCATCAACGATGATGCTCAGACGAATATCAATTATGCTCATGCGGTTTGTGACTCTCATGACGTGATTGGGTGAGTGAGGTTTAAGAGCATGTGACTCTCACAATGACTTCATGTGACTAGGTGTGCACTTTGTGCATGACAAGTTGACAACTGATAATGCGAACACAAAAACTTTCAATTGAGGGGTGATAAAGGGAGAGATTGCGAAGACAGGTGACAGTATTGGATTGAATGGGCAATTAAATTTGTTCCAATGCTAAACATAGCAACAAAATCATAACTTTTTGCTACTTTCGACAAATTTCATGAACATTATTCTTGATTTCTTTTTATTTCGTCTTTGTGAAGTTCTCAACTCAAACTAATCTTTAGTGCGGCATCATAATCTCATGGACAGACTAATGCTAAAATCAAGAAAATTCATTTCAAAGCTCATCACTAAACAAACCTAGGCTTCGTTTGGGAGGACTTATTTTCACCGGTCAAGCGGTCATGACCGCATGAATCGGGGCTTAAATAAGTCCCGGTTTATGCGGTCATGACCGCTTCACCGGTGAAAATAAGTCCTCCCAAACGAAGCCCTAATCAGTCCATAATTTTCAACAAGGGCAAGGAATCATTAAGAGACATTCAACTCTAGAAAAAAAAAACTCTTAAGGATTCTCGCAACCATTCTCATCTTTGGTTAATATGTACAAATGGAACTGAGCATGTTAGTAAGTGTGCAACAGTCTACTTGAACTCAGCATGTACTTAGAAAAAACACCTGTAAACATGATGCTTTTAAGAATGTTTAAACCCAAGAATTAAGAACAGGACGCATGCCAGAATACAACAATCAAATAAATCAAGTGGTTCTTCAGAAATCATTTGGCAGTTTTAGCTCACAAAAACATACATTTTTAAGCGAAACAATGACCAACATAATGCGGCTCCTATAATACTCTGTTTCTTTGGGGGAAAAGAAGTACGCATCAAAACTTATAAAAAGGGGTGAAGACAATGTACAGATTCAAAAGAAATCCTAAACACAAGTAGTTATTAATAAATATATTAAAGAAATTAAATTGTAGAAAGAAATTCAGTTGAAGAAAGGCGAAAGTCACCCACGTTGGGCCCCTTGGCTCCAGGCAGACGAGAGCCACTCCTACCAACATTGTTGCCCTGGTTCGTCAAGTTCCCAAGCGCCACCCTCTTCTTGGCCTGCTCCGGCGCAGAAACCAAGATCTTCGAGGCGTTCTCCACCGCCGGCCGCTTCGCGAGAGACGAAGACAGACCGGAGGAAGAGAAGGATGAGCGCCGATTCACGCCCGACATCTCCGTATCACCACAATCAAAATTTGACCGCAGCGCGCAATATCCCGCTCCCCGTACCGGCCTTTCAAGCTACCAAGAACAAGCAAGAACGCCGGCGAGGAGCCGTCGGAGTAAAACCCTAGTCAGAACCCTAGATCTCGAGAAAGAAGAGAGATGGCTATTGCGGGAATCAAAGGAGGAATGGGTTCTCCGATTAGCGAAGGCCCCTTCTTCCTTGTTCACCCTCTTTCTCTCTGCTCTCTCTCTCTCTCGCTCGCAATTACAGTCGGACAAGAACGCCGAAGAGTGAGGAAGACAAAGAAATAGAAAGCGACTATTTAAAAAAAATTATTATTCTGCGGGGAGGGAAGCCGGTGATTTGAATTCTGGGAGGACGACGACCGTCCATCGTAGAGCCACCGCCACGTCAGCGCAGGGAGCGTAACGGCACGTGCGCCTTTTTCCGTCCGCATGCGGCGGGCGAGGTGGCGGTGAGATAAAGGCGGTGACTACAAGCCGAGGTCCTTCTAAGGATTTTAAATTTCGAACTGAAAAGAAATACCGTTGGCCAGTTGCATGAGCGAGACACAAAATGTTGCTGTTTGAAACTTTGAAAGTTTGAATGAACCGCTATGGTAATTAATAGTTCTATATAAGGGTGAAATATAGTTGGCATATATTGTTTTATTTACATATTTATAGGGCGCTGTTACGTGCACACTAATTTTGACTATGTGCACATCATAAATTTTATTTGCAGGTCAAAATGTCAAGTAAACATCATAAATTTTATTTGCATGTCAAACTGTTAAATAAACATCAAAATAAAGTTTATGAGTTTTTTTTACTTCGAATACAAAAGATTTTTTCTTTTTACATTTCAAACCAACAAAAAACAAACAAAATAAAAAACAAAAATCTCAAATCATTTCCACCGATATAACTAAAAATTTGCACGGTCCATTTTTAAATTCATGTAGACATGCACGAACATAAAGATATGAATATTAGTTATCTTAAATAATAAAATATTTGCAAGTTACTTAAAATTGAATATTAATACATGCACAGTCATTTTACTTGTTCAAACTTTTTTTTGGTCGCCCTTTTAAGCGACCTGGAACCAAAGGTTCTACAGTTTGACTTGCTGTAGGATCTAATAGCTCCCGTAGTTTTTTTTTCATTTCATTTTTTGAATAGACGACGATGTATTGTATTTTTGGAGTATCACATCCAACTCTACTTGTATGTCATGTGAAGCAAGACTGAAGCTGGGATGAGGGTCGGGTTTCGGCTTTCAGGAGGAAATAGGACCGGGGTGTGCGCATAAGTTTAATATGGGGGAATGAAAAAAATAGTGGTATTGTTTATTTTAAGAGTTTGGTGTGCACATAGCCAAAAGTGGTGTGCACTTAACATCGCCCTTTATGTTATTTTAAGAGTTTGGTGTGCACATAACAACACTCTATTTATATACGGGGAGTGTCGGAGTGGTCAAGTGCGGGTGGTATTACAGATCAGGATCCTCTCCATTTCGTCATGGAATGGAGAGCATCAATTTCATGATTCAGATTGAGTGGAAGAGGATCTGACGGGTTCAATTTTCCTAGTCTTTTATATTTTCCTTTTAAGCAAAAAAAATGTAAGCTTTTAGGCTTTAGATGTATTGCAATTTTTCTTAACGATCAGATTTTGAAATGGATCCCCTCCATTTCATTACAAATGAAGAGCATTCGGATCTGGTATTACCAGCAGGCGGGTGGGCGGGGAACTGGAGCCATCTGATTAGCAGGATCGGATTGAGGCAGTATTACTTCTGAACTCAGGGCCCAACGTGATTGCTTATTGCTTCTGAACTCAAGGCCCAGAGGCGGCCGGCGGCCGTGGGCTCGCCGGCCATCGGTCCCCCGAGCCCGGCCACCGGCCGCCCGGGATTCCGCCGGCCCGTGGCCGGCGAGCCCGCAGCCGCCTACCACCTCTGTGTAAAAAAATTTGCACTGCGGGAATTTTTTTTACCAAGAAGCGGCTGACGGCTGCGGGCTCGTCGTCCACCGGCATCCCTGGGCACGCCGACGAATCCAGGGCGGTCGCTGGCCGGCGAGCCCGCAGCCACCGCCCCCCACACCCTCATAACATTTCAATCGTTCGATCATACAAATGAATCATGGCCGTCCGTATAAATTTTTATAGGTACTGACGTGATTGGTCATCGGGGCAAGTCCGCCGCACGAGTCGAGGTACTGTCGCGATTGGTCATAGGGGCGGAAGCCCGCCGATTTGGGTCGGGTACTATCGCGCCGGGTACGAGGGTCGGAGGCCCGTACCTGTCACTCGTGTGTGTGTGTGTGTGCATATTTACAGAGAAGTATCGTTGACCGTTGCGATTGCATGGCGTAACATCAGAGACCCTTCAAGTAATTTTCAGTCATTGAATCGAGTGAATGGTGGACTACAAATAGCAGAAATCCTGAATTCCCCTCCCTCCCTCTCTCTCATGAATCCCGATCAGTTTTCCTATGAACAGTTCCCGCCCCCTCCCTCCCTCTTGCAAAAGTCGTTGGCGGCGGAGCCACCGGCGGCCTACCCGCCGGGGATTGTCCGGCGGCGAGCGGGCAGGGCCACCGTCGGAGGTGGCCCTGCCCGTGAGATTAGGTCTGGCGGCGAGCGGGCAGTGCTACCGCCGACGGTCTGAGTCTCACGGGCAGGGCCATCGCCGGCGGTGGCCCTGCTCGCTCGCTGCCGGACAGTACCCGATGGGTTCGCTGGACCTCGGCGAACCCGCCGGTGGGTGCCGGTCTGGCTGGCGGTGGCGGCGTAGTTGCCCGTGATCTTGCAAATATTGGCGGTGGCGGAGTCGCCGACGGCCTGACCAGACAGCCCCGACGGGTTCGCCGGGGTCCGGCAAAGCCGCCGGTGGCTTTGGGGCAGGACGTCGCGGCGTCGGCGTCGGCCGTGAGGTCCAGGCCGAGTTTAATTTTTTTTAAGATTTATATATAATTTATAATAATATATATAAATATATATAATATATAATTATATATATAATTTTACAAAAAAAAATATTTTAACAATCTCTACCTCTGTGGAGCGAAGCCCACGGGGGGTCGGGTACTGTCGCGCAGGACACGGGGACCCCCGTGCACTGTCATTAGTATATATATATTTACACACACTCACAAAAATGTACATCTATTTAACGCGGATGTACAAATTTTCGCGCAACCGTGTACGCCGTCGGAGAAGAACAATTAATTTCGTGCTCATGTAATGATGCATTACAGCGGGGCGGCCGGTGGTTGCGGGCTCGCCGGCCACCGGCCGTCCTGGGCTCGTTGGCGTGGTCGCGGTTGAGCCCAGGGTGGTCGGTGGCCAGCGAGCCCGCAGCCGCCTGCTGCCCCGCTATCACGTGGATTTTTTTGTCGTTGGACTAAATCCAACGGCTGCCCGCAGTCGCACGTACACTCGAATATACGCGTCAGTGGACACACAGACACACACACAAAGAAGTATCGTTGACCGTTGCGATTGCACTGTGTAACATCTGAGAACCACCAAGTAATTTTCATCTATTGTATCGAGTGAGGGGTGGACTGCAAATAACAGAAATCGTGAATTCTCCTCCCTCCCTCTCTCTTTTGAATCCTGATCAACTTTCCTGTGAACAGTGCCACGCCCCTCCCTCCCTCTTGCAAAAGCCGTCGGCGGAGGATCGACAGGCGGCCTGCCTGCCGCCCCCCGGCGGGTTCGCCGGACCCTGGCGAACCAGCTGGTGGGTCCCGATCAGGCCGCCGACAGCGACGTAGTTGCCCGTGATCTTGCAAATACTAGCGGTGGCGGAGCCGCCAACGGCATGACCGGACCAGCCCCGGCGACCCCCCCCCCCCCCCCCTACTCGTGTGTATGCGAGTACACAGAAAAATGAATATCCAATATACAAATTTCGTGCAACTGTGTAAGCCGCCGGAGAAGAACAATTAATTTCGTGCCCATGTAATGTTGCATCACAGCGGGGCGGCCGACGGCAGCGGGCTCGTCGGCCACCGGCCATCCTGGGCTCATCGGCGTGGTCGCGGACGAGCCCAAGGCGGCCGATGGTCTGCGAGCCCGTAGCCGCCTGCCGCCCCGCTATCACGTGGAATTTTTTTGTCGTTGAATTAAAAATAATTTTATTTTTGTAAGCTTTAAATTATTATATATTAATTTTCAATTATTTAAAGATTTGCTATTATATTTTTATTAATTTTTAATTATTTTGTATATATTATTTTTAAAAAATTTAAACTTTAATTAAATAACCCTATAGTCCTAAGTTTTTAAGAATAATATTCTTGTTCCTCCCGCCTGCATCCCGCCGCCCTCTCCCACCTCTCCCTCGCCGCCTGCCCGTGAAGCTTATGTTGTCACCGACGAGGTAATCGGCGGCCTGCCCGCCACCCACCGGCGGGTTCACCGGTCCCCGAGGAACCCGTCGTGGGTTGGCTTGCGGCGAGCGGGCAGGGTCACCGCCGGCGGTGGCCCTGCCCGTGAAACCCTAATCTAGGTCAGACGGGTAGGGCCACCGCCGGCGTTGGCCCTCTCCGATCTCATTCCTAGCAATTGCCTCCCAGATCCTTGTTGCAAAAGCCCGGATCGGACGAAGAAAAACAAGGATCTTTCTTTGCTCATTGTTTACGGTGGCGACGATAACGAACGGTGAAAGGCTTGAGCCAGCGGATAGCGACACCCTGCAAACTCAGGTAAATATGTTAGAATATGCCAAAGAGGAGAGGGAGAGGCGGCGAATGCGCGCGGATTGGACGGTTGAAGCACCTGCGCGCGCAGGTGCACGCACCTGATCGTGCGTGGGATCGCGCGCGAGCGCGCACGTGTGGTTGTGCGTGGTCGCTCGCGGGCGCGCACGCCTCTCTGTGCTCGGGCGCGCGTGCGCCCGACCGTGTGCGGGACTGTGCACGCCAGATTGCGCACGAGGGCTTGCGCTATTGCGTGCCCCGGTGTGCGCGCGTTGGGACATGCGTGCGCTTGGTTGCTTGTGCATGCGTACTCAGGCGCGTCGTATAGTTTTGGTTTTACTGTGCGACGTGCCTTTATGTGCACAATGGAGGCGGAAAATTTTCGATTTGTAAACTTTTTATCTAAGACTGCTCTTAATTTTTTATGGCAAAGTTCGAAGCATACTGCGAGACCGATGCGTCTACGTTCTTCCCTTACCGATGATCAGGTTGCGATTTGGAGGAGAAGGTTCGGTCTGCCTGCTGATCTTGAAGTGAAGATATCGCGTGTCGAAGAGAGGTTTCAAAATCCTCCTTGCAATTGGTTGACGATCTGCGAGACTACTTTGAGATCGGGTTTCCGATTCCCCCTATGCGAGAAAGTGATCGAGATTCTTAAATTTTGCGACGTGCCGATTTCCCAGTTTACTCCCTTGGGGGTAGTACGACAAATGGGATTGGTTGTCTTCTTTCGAGAACATGGCGGGAAACTCTCTTTGAACTGCTTCCGAGATTGGTGCGACTTTCGCTCTGATGGGGGTGAGCGTGTGGAAATTCGTATCAACAAGAGCCGGCTTGATTTTGAGACTCGGACGGACCGCCGTCATGGAAATACTCTATTTGGCTATGTCAAGAATTCTTGGGGCTTGCCGGAGTTGTGGAATGCATTGCCTGATCGTTGCCGCCGCCAAAAGGGGAAAGAGCAGGAATTTTCCTTAGTGTTAGGATTTTCAGAGCCTCGTGAGTTGGCGAACCGGCTGTTCAGTATTTCTTCGTTTGTGGAAGAGAAACGCTTGTTGCGGTGCGGTATTACTTCGGATTCTGGGCGGATTACCGAGACATCTTCGGATTGCGGTCGGAAGAGAAAGGCCAATGCAGTCTCTCGTGGTGGCGATGGTACGGTGCTTTGTTCGGTTTCTCAAGGCAAGGTGCTCCTTCTGATGGTCGAGGCGAGCCTACTTCCGAGGTACAGGTGCATGGGTGTTCTCCCCCCCCCCCCCGGGCTCCTCCTACGGAGGCGGATGCTCTGAGTTTGTCTTCTTCTTTGAACGCGATGAATGAAGTGGTAAGTGAGTTTAATTATTTTTGGTTCTCCTTCATTGTTGCGTTTGTACTGATCTTTCCTCCGTCTTTTTCTTGTAGATCGAGGCCCAGGCTCAGATTGCCGTCACTTGGAATGATCATTGCGTGAGCTTGAAGAATGAGTATCTGGCTCTTCAGGAGAAGTTTCGGTCGGCGACGAGCTCACTTGCTACTTTGAGAGACGATCATGATCGGGACATTTCCCGATTTTGCTGGATTGGATAGGAACTGAAGGCGGAATTGGAAGAGACTCGAGCGTCTTTGGAGGTAGAAAAATCTCTGGTGGAAAGAACAGCACAGCTGAAGCGTGCCCAAGAGAAGACTTCCCGTTTAGAGACAAAGCTTCATGCGGTGAAGGCCCAAGTGGACTCGTTATCTTCGGATAGCCGCGTGTCAGAGTTGAAGACCGCCAGACTTTCGGAGTACATGGAGTCTCTGGATTATATACGAGATCGTTGCTTGATTAGCGAGGAGGTTCGCGATGAGATCTGGAGCAAGGAGGTGGAGCCTCAGATGGAGGACGTTCGAGAGCTGGCGCTTAGGCGTAGAGTTTCGAAGGCTTTTCGTCTTATTGGCAGGAGCTTGGGATGCGACGTATCCGACCTTAGTTTTGATGATATCTCTAGCGACGAGCGTTTTGATGTCGACACGGCTGATATGTAGCGGCGTTATATTCCTGTATTAGTGTGTTTGCGTCTTTTATTTTCTAGTTTGATATCTTGTGTGTTGTCTTTATTGTTTGGCGGTTTTGATTGGCGTGTTTGCGTATGTACTTGCATGTTGCTGTGATGATTGCGTTCTTTTTCTTCTTTTTGCTCGAGCGCTGCTTGACTCATGGTGTTGCTTTGTGCGGGCTGCAATTGCGTCTGCGGCTGGTTAGTGATCTAGTTTGCACGAGGATCGCTCGCGACTTAATTTGTATGAGGATTGCTCGCGGCTTAGTTTGGACGAGGATCGCTCGCGGCTTAGTCGTGAGGGGGTCAGACCCTGACAATATTGTGGCGTAGAAAGGAAGGTTCGGTGAATAGCTTTTGTATTCAAACAGCATGTGCAGTCTTACTGTTTTGCACGATGATCGCTCGCGGCTTAGTCGTGAGGGGAGCAGGCCCTGATGATGTCATGACGTAGAAAGGCAGGTTCGGTGAATAGCTTTTGTATTCAAACCGCATGCGCAGTCTTACCGTTTTGCACGAGGATCGCTCGCGGCTGAACTTGCTTGAAGCTAGTCAGACTCTGCTGAAAAGGAAACACAATATTTGAATAACTGATTGTCTACACACGTCCGGGCTTGCGATTCTTACACACCATAGAGTTCAAACATGATAAAAAAACTTTTAGGAAGTTCAAAATAAAGAGTCACTGATATTCAGGGTTGTGACTTTTACTGGCTGGGCTTGCTTAGAATAAAAAATCCTGACAGCTTCTTGGTTTCCACGTACGACTTCTGTCCCTCCAGTGGAGGGGAATTTCATGGCAAGGTGCGGGATTGAAGGAACGACTTTTAAGATAGACTGAATGGGTCTCCCGAAGATCGCATTGTAGGCTGAGCTTGAATCCACCACGACGAACTAGATTGCGTGCGTAGCTTGCCTTGGAAACTCTCTCATGGTGACTGGTAGAGTTACCATCCCTTGCACTTGGACTGGATGATTGTCAAATCCGTACACAGGTCCTGCTGCTGGCGTGAGATGTTGTCTGGTAAACTTCATGTTCTGAAGAGCGGAGAAGAATAAGGCGTCGACGAAACTCCCGTTGTCGACGAGTATCCACTCGACCTTGTAGCGGGGATCGTTGATCCATGCACTGATCACGAGAGGGTCTTGGTGGGGTGTCTGGATTTGCCCAAAATCCTCATTCTTGAAGGCTATGGTGGAGTCTTGCTTGCATCTTTTGTACTCGTGAATGCCTCCCTGGGCGCTTACTGAAAGTATCTGGGTAGGGAAAATCGGAGATCCGGCGATGGTTTCGATGTTCCCGACCATTTGCCTACCGTCGACTCCTCCTTGCTGGGCATTTTGCTGATCCCTTGCCTGCCTAGGGGGAGCTTGATGATCCTGTAGATATCCTTGCAAGAACCTACCCAGGAGTCCCTGACGAACCAAACGTTTGATTTCATCCTTCAGTCTTGCACATTCCTCTGTGGTGCGCCCGGTTGCTCGATGGAATTCACAATACTTTGACTGGTCATTTCTGGGATTAAGGGAAGGTTGCTTGGGGCGGTTCAAGTGGAGAGCCATGGTGAAGTGGTCGACGGGTGAGAATATCTCGTCGGTCAGCCTGTTTGTACTCCTCGGCGATCACTTCCCGTATCTCTTCCCGAGTGAATCTTTCGCGCGGCAGCAATCAGGGTTCTTCCTCCAGGATTTGGTCGCGACGACCGACTTCGGTTGCTCTGAGGACTGGGTGAGTGGAACTAGCGACATCAAAGAGTTCTTCTGACACTTCTCTTCACGAAGCTTCTCTTGCTAGGCCATGGCTTAGTAGAGGCGGGGGATTAGCCGGTGCAGGCGGCTGAGCAAGAGGCGCTCCCATATTTCTGAGCAGAGTGACCATCTCGGTCTACTGTTCCTCCATCTGTCAAACTCGTCCTTCCAATGTTGTTACTGGGGCGAGAACAGTCTCTGCTTCGAGGTGCACATCCACGAGTGAATGAGAGTGGGCTGGTTCAACGCATCTACCTGGGACGGACGCTTCGGCTGTTCGGGCGCTTCTCTTTGCCATTGAAGTTGTTCCTTGGAAACTGTTGGGTTGAAAGCTCTATCTTTTGGAGGATGTTGAGAAATGTCTTCCCACAGACAGTGTCAAACTGTTGCGGTCTAACTCGACGTCTCGGTCAGACCGGAATAACCTGGACCGCCTTAGCTTTCGGAACGGTCAAGCACGCACACAGTCAATAAAGTAGATCGATCGTACACACGAAGTTTTAACGTGGAAAAACCCCTCAACCGGGTAAAAAATCACGTGACCGGATCTGTGTCAGTCAATGTATACTATTTCCTGGCTGCCACAACTTGTTTGTGAAATCGAGGGTGACAGGTTACCTCTCGTTATAGTTTTGAGGTGAGAGAACACTTGGCACACGGCGGACGACAGACCGTCACGTCGGGAGTTTGTTACAAGTTGCGCTTTGCGTTGATGGGCTTCGCTGAGCGTCTTGTTGATTCTGGACGTGGGAGCGGAGTGCCTGAACTAGCGGTTGCGGAGTCCACTTAGAAATGGAGAGATTGGGCTTCATCGGGCGACTTCAACTTGGCTCGTACGGCTTGAGTGCGGCTCGGGTGCGGCTTGAGTGCGGCTCGGGTGCGGCTTGAGTGCGGCTCGGGTGCTGCCCGTAGGATGAATCCGTCAGAGCTTCGACCCGAGAAAGAAGAAGACTCGGAGGAAAAATGTGAGAAATGAAGAAACATGTGACTCCTTTTATAGGCTCCAGAGGGTGGTTATGGTGGTTACGCGGCTATCCGCACACTGTAACCAGACGAAATTAATAATTTTCTCATAGTTTAAGGATGCGCATTTTTGATAATTAATTGCGTTATTTGCACCCTAAATAATTATTAAATTATTAATTAAATCCCCCCACTAACTTGGTGATTAGTGGGTGGTTACACGCGAATCGAACGGCGGGGAACGACCCCAAATGATCGGACGGCGAGGGCGGAAATCCACGGGCGGCCAACGAACTCGCCGCCGAATTCCCCGGCGAGGGGAGGACCGCCGACTGCGGCCGAGGTGGAGCGGCCGGCGCGGTCGCTTCCTTGGCCGCGCGCCGGTGGCCGAGGTAGAGCGGCCCGCGCGGCCGCTCTCGCGGTCGCGGCCGGGAGGAGCGGCCTGCACGACCGCTCTTCCGGCCGCGGCTGGCGGCCGAAGGGGAGCGGCCCTTGCGGCCTCTCTCTCAGCCGCGGCCGGCGGTTGAGAGAGAGTTCCCTGGGCGGCTGCTCTCTCGGCCGCGGCCGGCGGCCGAGGGGGAGTGGCCCTCGCGGCTGCTTGCTCGGCCGCGACCGGTTGCCGAGGGGGAGCGGCGGCCGGCGCGGTGAGAGGGGGCGGCCGGCGTCCGGGGAGGAGGCCGGCCGCCCTCCGCCGGCAAGGCGGCGCCCGCGACGGTTCATCCATTACGCGTGATGGGATCGGTGTGCGGGGGGGGGGGGGGGGGGGGGATCGGGCGCGGTGATCGCGAGTGCGGTCAAACCCATGATCCCACTACTTTTGAGTTGGAGATCATGAGTGTGTGATTATACGCACACCTATACTTATAAAATGGATCTCATTCCTAACAAGTCCTGCAATAAAATTATGCAGACTTAGAACACATGTAATTACATGAACATGACTATTCTGGAATTACAAGAAAATATTCCAAAAGAAAACGCCTCAGTCATGGTAGAAAAGTTCAAGCTTGACCCACAGCCACTAAATCCCTTCAAAAAACTTGTTCCCAAACTCAAATTGAAATGATAAAAAACCATCTCCTCATCTTGGTTTGAAGTTATAAACTCTGCTGTACCAAACTGAATGAAGTATCATGTGAAACAAATCATACTTCACAGGCTTGTGATGCCATAGGAAATGCTTCTGCACCTTCCTCACCCCCATCTGCAGCTCCATGTACTCCAACTCAGCAATGGATGCTAATATCTCTTTCAGCCGCGGCACCTCCTTTTCTGGAACCATAACCGAGAACTTCTCCCAGTTCAGCACCTCGAAGAAGGGAGGCGCGTAGTTGTCGGCGATGATCACTGGAACGCACTCGAAGAAAATCGACTCGACCAATCTCGGGCTGTTCGCCTCATAGCCCCTCGGGCAGATGCAGTATTTGCTGCTCTTCATGTGCTGGGCATAGTTCATCTTGCTCGCCACTGCCCGAAATGTGGACGGGCCGAAGATTTTCATGTCGGGGTCTTTGTCCTCCCAGTGGTGAAGTAGAATGGAGCGGAGGTTGCCGTGCAGGCTTCCGGCGTAGAAGGCAAGAATTGGCCTTTGGTTCCAAGGCTTACCGCCGAGATCTTTGAGCGGATTTTTCGGGGAGCGGACGTAGGTTTGGGGAAGACCGACATCTCTTCCCAATTGGAAACCGATGCCGACATCGGAAACACAGAGGGCACGTATGCTGTGGTCCATGGTGTTCTTTGTTTCATATAATGCCTGTTACAAATGAGCTGTTATTACAAGTAACAAGTTTTAACAATATAGTAGACCTGGGGTCTGTTTGTTTGGCGTTTTGTCCCATTTCAAATGGGAGAAAAATATCACAGCTCAAATAAACCGTTTTCGTACACCTCTCATTCTCACCACTACCGCTCAAAAATGCTATTTTTGATCTTATTTGAGACTGTAGCCCCCTCCCTAGAGTCCCACCACTCCCATTCTCACCAAACTGTTAGAAACAAATCTTGTAAGGGCCCATTTAGTGGCCCATAATAGACTTTCTTCTTTCTCTTCTAATAGTCTCACATCTTGTAATAGGGATTTTTCTCTCTCTCCCTATATATTTGTACTCACACTTGTAATTTGATTCTTAATAAGTATATACAAGGTTTACTCCATTCTTCAACATGGTATCAGAGCTCTGATCCTCTGGGGAGGCTTGTCATCTTTTAACCGCATCTCCTATTTCTCTCCGGCCGGACTCCTGTCGCTCTCCGCGGGTTCCTGTTCGCCTCCTATTCGTCTGTCTCCATTTCTTTACCTGCTCGACCTCTTCTGGTCGTGGACTGTTTCTATCCATCGCGGAATGCGGTCTGCTTCTATACGTTGCGGCCTCTTCTCTTCTAGCCGCGGGCTGCTTGCTGAACTTCTCTTGACGTGCGGAGTCTTCTTGCTTTTACAACTGCGATTTCCTCTAGTCGCTGCGACCTCTTCTTGTCCAGCTGCGGACTGCTCTTGCATGGAGTCCTCGTGTCGCGGACTGCTCTTACGCGGTTTTCTCTAGCCGCTGCGGCCTTTTCTTTTCTAGTCGCGGATTGCTCTTGCCGGACTTCTCTTCTAGCTGCGGCCTCTTCTCTTCTCGCCGCGGACTGCTCTTGCAGGCCTTCTCTTCTAGCTATGGCCTCTTCTCTTCTCTTCTAGCCGCGACCTCTCTAAGACGCGATCTCGGTTTGCCTAACATTATCCGCTGCTTTTCTAGTCGCTGTGACTTCCTCTTGCTTGTGTACTGCTCTACCAGCAGCTTCTCTTGTTCTCCGGCCTCTCCTCTAGTCGTTGCGGCTTACTCTTGCTCGTGTGTTGCTCTACCCGCAGCCCCTCTTGTTCGTCGGCCTCTGCCCTAGCTGCTGCTCCTCTAATCCAGCCGCTGCGACTTCCTCTTGCTGTCATGGACTCCACGACTGCTTCCTCTCTTCCCGCTCGTGTTGCGGTTCCCTGTCCTGAAGTCCGTGATGAGCTTCGGATCACCATCATCTCTCTCAGTGAGAAGCACAACTTTATGGAATGGGTGCATTCGGTTCTCCATGTTCTACAAACTAAAGGTCTTCTTCATCACCTTACCCGGGACGTTCCTATTGCTCCTACTGACGAGTGGTTGCGTGATAACGGTCGGGTTCAATCCTGGATCCTCAATTCCATGAATATCGAGCCATATCGCATGATCATGTATCATGAAACTGCTAAGGCGATGTGGGAGGAGCTTCACTCTCTCTACTCTGTCAAAGACAGCTTGCTACATCTGTTTGATATCATCTCTACGCTTCAAACTCTGGATCCTAGGACAACAGGAGACTTGACCTCTTTCGTTGCCAAGGCCAAAACTCTGGTGGAGGCCTGGATACAACATCAACCTCCCTTCACGGATCTTGCTACACAACGGGCGCAAAAGGAAGCTATCGGGATTGCGATGATGATGGCTCGAGTTTCTCCCCACCTCCACAGTGTCAGAGCACAGATTCTTTCCTAATCTACAACGCCCTCACTGTCTGATGACTGTTTTATGTTGCTCAAAGTTACACCTCCGTCTGAGGCCCTCGCAACTTTTTCACCAGCTCTCCTTCAGCAACCTCTCCCACCTACTCCAGCTCCAGCTCGTGGCACTTCAACTAAGGGAGACCGCCACACGTCTCGGGGACGAGGACGTGCTGGGCGCTCTGCTTTAAAATATACTTACTATAGTCGAGAAGGTCATCTTGAAGCTATATGCTACCGCAAGCATGGTATACCTCCACACCTTGCTGCCTCTACTACAGTTGCACCTCCTCCTCCCACTGGTGCTCCTCCACAGAATTATGATTCTTCTACCCAGTAAGATATCAATACTCTTCGCACCCAGCTTCAACAGATCCAAGGCGTTATCAGTCGCTCGTCTAACTCGGTTGTGTCTTTCTCCACTGAAGATATATCATGTCTCTCTCATAGACCCCACTGAATCGTGGACTCCGGTGCTACTCACCACATTACATCCCAGAGACCACTATAGTATATACAGTCTGCTTATCCCAAGTTCATCACTGTCGCAAATGGCGACACCACTCCGGTCTCTGGCACGGCTGATCTTCGACTTACTCCTACTCTCCCTCTATCTTCGGTTCTTCATGTTCTGGAATCTCCCTTCAATATGTTATCAGTTAGTCGTCTTACTCAGGAACTTGACTGTTGTATAACTTTTTCTCCTTCCTGTTTTGTTATGCAGGATTGTCCCACGCGGAGTGTCATTGGTAAAGGGCGGTTGTCGAATGGGCTGTATCTCTTTGATATTCCACCTATCATTCTCTTTGATGTCTCCACTATTGATTGACATTGTCGCCTTAGGCATGCTCCTTTCCCGATTCTCAAGAAAACTTTTCCTGATGTCTCATTGCAAGAGTTTACTTGTGAATCGTGTATCTACGACAAACAACATCGTACTTCTTTCCCTCCAACATATACCCGAAGTGATACTCTGTTCTCTTTATTTCATTCTGATGTCTGGGGACCCTATAAAGTCTCTAGTGTATTTGGATATCGATATTTTGTCACGTCTATTGATGATTACTCGCGTCTCACTTGGTTATATCTACTTCATGATCGTACTGAACTGACTTTTGTTTTCCGTACTTTTCTTACTGAGACGCGTACGCAGTTCTCCACTACGTTAAAAATCATCCGCACCGACAATGCTCGCGAATATATCGGTCGCACCTTTTCCAATTTATGCACCGAGTTTGGCATCATACATCAAACCTCGTGTGCTTATACCCCCTAGCAAAACAGTGCGGCCGAGCGAAAAAATCATCGCCTTCTTGATATCACCTGGTCACTCATGTTTCAAATGCGGGTGCTCACAGAATATTGGATCTTTGCGATTTCTATTGTCTGTCATCTCATCAACCGCATGTCTTCGTTCGTTCTCGACTTCGCCTCTCATTTTAGTCTCCTCTTTTCTTCCAAGTCTCCTTTCTCTCACACCTCGTGTCTTTGGCTGTGTATGTTATGTTCACCTTCTTGGTCCGCCTACTGACAAACTCGCTGCTCGCGCCACCAAATGCATGTTTGTTGGTTATTCCTGCACTCAGAAAGGTTATGTCTGTTACTCTCCTATAAACGGCAAGCTGACTGTTTCGGTTGATGTAAACTTTTTTGAGGATCAACCATTCCACCCCTCTCCTTTCACTTCGTCTCCACCTTCCACTACCGCTACTCCGTCTCCACCTTCCACTGCCGCTCGTCCTGCCGTCCCGATCACGACTCCGTCTATCCCACCTCTTCCCTCACCACTCCCGGCACCTCCCCTACCTCCACCACCTTTCCGTGTCTATACTCGTCGTCAGTCCAAGAATACTTCCCTACAACAGCTCCCTTCTACTGATGACATCATGCGGCCTGTTGATCCAACATCAACCTCTACGGCTCATCCCTTGCGAAGCCTCTCTCCGCCACTCCACAAATTTATTGTCTCTCTTTCCTCCATTTCTATTCTTAATTCTGTGCAGAAAGCGCTTCAGCACCCGGGGTGGCGGGCGGCCATGGATGATGAAATGACTGACATGTGGGCTAACCAGACTTGAGATCTGGTTCCTCTTCATCCCGGCCAGTCCAGTGTCAGCTGCAAGTGGATATTTGTTATCAAACATGTTGCAGATGAAACTGTTGATCACTTAAAAGCTCGACTCGTGCCCCGGGATTTCACTCAGCAACAAGGCCTTGATTACAATGAAACCATCTCCCCAGTTGCCAAGTTGAATACTGTTCAGGTCCTGATCTCCTTAATTGTCCATCAACAGTGGCCCCTCAATCAGTTAGATATTAAAAACGCATTTCTCAATGGCGATCTCCAGGAAACTGTTTATATGCACCAACCTTTTGAGTTTGAGACCACGGGGGAGTCTCATGTATGTCATCTCCGGAAGTCTATATATGGTCTCAAACCGTTCCTTCCTTACTTGGTTTGAGAAATTCAGCAAGGTTATTCGCGCAGTTGGTTTTACATGGAGCTCGACACACTTCTCCCTCTTCACCCGTCATCAGTCAACAGACACTGTGATTCTCCTTATGTATGTTGATGATATCATAATTACTGGTGACGACTCTGCGGGGATACAATAAATCAAGCAACATTTGAACTCAGTATTTCAGACAAAAGATTTGGGAATTCTTCGATACTTCTTTGGGCTTAAGATCGCAAGACGATCTGATGGTCTTGTCTTATCCCAACGAAAATACTGTATTGACCTACTTCAAGATGCTGGCTACACAGGGTGCAAACCTGCAGACACCCCTATGGATATAAATCATAAGCTCTCTGCACATGGTTCTAATTCCGACCAACCGCTTACAAATCCAGAATACTATCGACGCTTGGTGAGGAAGCTGATTTATCTTACGGTTACTCGACCAGTCGACCTGACATCTCATTTGCTATGAGGATTGTGAGCCGTTTCATGCATACTCCTCGAACATCTCATCTCCAAGCTATTGAGCGCATTCTCAGATATCTAAAGACTGCTCCGGGACAAAGACTCGTTTACAAACCATCTACCTCTCTATCTCTTGTTGCGTATTCTGACGCTGACTACGCAAGTTCTTTTGATGATAGGCGTTCCACAACTGGTTTTTGTACATACTTTGGTGAACACCTTATTACCTGGCGTAGCAAGAAGCAGACCGTTGTTGCTCGCTCATCTATTGAGGTCGAGTACCAGGCTATGACTGTTGTTGTATCTGAGTTAACCTGGCTTGAAAGTCTTCTCAATGATTTGGGACTCAAACTCTCATCTCCAGCGACCTTATCTTGTGACAGTCAAGCTGCAATACATATTGTCAAGAATATCGTCTTCCATGAACGAACTAAGCATATTGAAGTTGACTGTCACTTCATTCGAGAAAAAGTTCAATCAAAGAAGATAGAATTGGAGCGTGTTTCCGCTACAGGACAAGTTGCTGACATCCTGACTAAAGCCCTCTCTCGGTCGTTGTACTATCAGTTCTTATCCAAGCTTGGTGTCTGTGACTTGTACGCTCCAGCTTGCGGGGGAGTGTTAAAAAACAAATCTTGTAAAGGCCCATTTAGTGGCCCATTATAGGCTTTTTTCTTTCTCTTGTAATAGTCTCACATCTTGTAATAGGGATTTCTCTCTCTCTCTCCCTATATATTTGTACTCACACTTGTAATTTGATTTTTAAGAAGTATATACAAGGTTTACTCCATTCTTCAACACAAACAAATATACTCATGGTTGTAGCAGTCGAAGCCCAAGGAAGTATTGCCCACTTTAGGTCCACCATAGGACTCTCGTGGTTTTATCCTATAAAATGTGCCACACTAAGGGGAGGAGACAATCCATTACATATTACCCAGGATCATTTCTCCCACATACTATTTTATAGACCCCACGATGAAGCTGGGCATCCTCCATTCACAAATCACGCTATATACGTAATCATCGACCAATACTTGGTGCTCGACGATTCTCCACCAATAGCGCAATGCTCGACGATCACCCAATCAGCACCAAAAAATTTTGCTTGCTTAGGGCCCATCGATCACGCCCAGCAATCGACGATCCAGTCTACTAACCAACTCCAGTCTACTACATTGGTTAGCCTACATATACTATGTAAATTTATGTTATTAGCATATGTCAGCTATATTTCAGGTTGTTAAATGATATTGAAGCCCTTTTTTGGTTCATTGGCATCTCAGGAAGCTCTCCGATGGAAAAATAAATAATAATCTAACCAAATGCAATATAATATATGAATAATTTTGTCACCTGAATAATATTGTTATCCAGACTAGCTGAACTAACGTTAAATAAGTATCAGGCTGAGTATATGGACCGATTGGAGCGCCAGAGTTCAACTGGTCAAACCTGTGAAATTGATAGTGTGGCTGAACTTCCAAAAGCCATAACTTTTGATCCACATTTCAGGAAGAGCATCCAGCACATAAAGAACAAAATTAATACTAAAACTTTGCTATTAATTTTAGGAGCCTAAAACTTCTAAACAAGCAGGATTTGGGCCTGAAACCAATGACCTTGAGTTAACTAGCAGCCTGGAGATAACGGGATGGTCTTTTTGAAATGTGCTTGCAACTCCTCAAGGAACGGAAGCTATGGCTTCTGGAAATTGAGTTGTGCTATCAATGTCTGATACTTATTCTGCTATCGTGATAACATTGAATCAATCTGCCCCGTGATTCTTAAGAGATTGAGAGTACCCAGTCATGACAAGCGGCAAGAAAATGATCAGCACCGCCCGTTCTATTCCAGAAAGGATATTTCGTTGAGATCACATCGACGTAGTTCTTCAGATGCTGCCTCAATTTTGTTCGGTTGTGCGAATTGGGCACATACAAGGAGGCCTGGAGGAAGCGGGAACTGAATGGCATGTAGAAGAGATGAGCTTGCCTGGGGTCTCTCACAAGGAACTGTCTATTGCTCTCCATGAGCTTCATGAACCATCCTTCAGATGAATAAATGCTTCCCAGAAGTGGTTGGTGGAATATTGGCTTCTTCCCCTCTTGATAGATGTAGATCTTCAGAGTCTTTTCCATTAGTTCGTAACTCCTGCATGCGGAGATAGCCTCTGAAACATAATTCTGTTTCACTCGAGAGAAGAAGAATAAATGCTTACAGGTATTATAGAACTTACAGTTAAGGGTTACTTTGTTCAATGTGAAGTGTTGGAAATGTTGAAGTTGTTGCAGTGATATCCTCTAGTTTTGTATGAACTCACTTCCCATCTTTGTTTGGGTTGTAATGATTTAAATCTTCCCAACCGCCATCAAATTCATTATTTTATCATCAATATTATTAAAGTAAATTAGTATTTTGACAACAATCCGTTAAACTTAAAATACTGTGTTGATTCTAAATGTTTATAAAAAAGAACTGAAGAAGATTTTTCTGATTTCCAGCTTGAACTCATGAGATTAAGGCTCTGTTCGGCGGGGATTTTGCAAAATCACTTCCACTACCGTTCTGCCACTATTGCAGACTGCGGGATGTGGGCCTCTCCCCGCAGCATGAAAAGAGCGTGAAAGTGGTATTGATTTGTGAGGGGTAGATTGTGAATGTGGATGCCCTAAAATGCAACCCTGGGTGGAATACAGTGCACCTGACAAGTCATAATGTGGGTGCAAATATAATAGAAATAGACCGATTAGAAATTAATCGTAAGCAATTAATTAAAATAAAGTCTGCTCATGAGCACATTCATTCACATAAAATTGAATTGAAAAAACAAATGTAATTCACAAACAATTGAGGAGCAAGTATTCTAAACGCATGCTGAATAAGCCTTGCAAGTAAGCAATTTCATGAAAACACAACATATAACAATTATATCCCACTAAATATATTCCAAATAATGATAACAACAAAAAAACAAGAACACTAACATACAACTTACGCGTACATACAATATCTGGAACTGCTAGAAGGAATGCGAGAGATCAAGCGGGTCTTGGAGAAACTCTGAAACAAGGCTGCAATCCGAACATGAAAGAGGGTGGCTGCTGAAATGCTCTGGATGTAGGCTGGAGGAGTGCCTGGGTGACGGATTTGAGTAGGGGACTGACGGAATAGGTAGAATCGGATGTGGGCAGCTAAACGGAGGGTGGGATGGCAGTGGCTAGCGGCGTGAGGGGCTGGAGAATGGGACTTGACAGTCAAAGGGGGAATCAACATCGACACAGGGTGGAGATAACTGATCGACGTCAGAATGAGATGGATGGGGGTTGAATGCTTGGGCGGACCTCTTAAAGGCCCAGTGTGGGCGGCCGCCCACACTCAAAAAAAAATTATATTAAGTATAAAGTATGTATATTATATGTTTTAAAATACAAAAAGGTTTAATTTTTAAGTCTATTTGTCCGTCTTTGGCGCAAGACGCCTTATATTTTTTAAAAAATATGGGAATAGACAGCGGTTTATGTAAAAACCGTTGTCTATACTCGAATAGACAACGGTTTTTATATAAACCGCTGTCTATTCTACCCTGAACCGTAAAATAGACGGTGGTTTATATAAAAACCGTTGTTTTGTCGAGTATAGACAACGGTTTTTATATAAACCGCTCTCTATTCTACCATGAACCCGATAATAGACAGCGGTTTATATAAAAACCGCTGTCTATTCGAGCATAGATAACGGTTTTTACATAAACCGTTGTCTATAGTCTGCATTTTTTATATATTTTTTATTGCACGCCCCCACTGAAAATTCCTGTTGGGTCCGCCTATGGTTGAATGGCATCGGGAAGGGGTGGAGGTGGGCTGATTAGTGTCGTATTGAGAAGGAAGGGGACTAAATAGCATTGGGAATGTGGAGGCGGACTAATTGGTGTCAGATTGAGAAGGATGGGGACTGAATGGTGTCAAACTGGTCTAGGAGAGTGACGAGCGTGGCTACTAATGGTAGAAGAACCGAAACTTGAGATGAAAGGAAGCAGTCGTTCAACAAGTAGTCAGGATTACGGAGGAGAAAGATTCATGTGATGTGGCTGACTAGCTGGTGAAATATCGCAGGGAAGAAGCAAGATGAACGGAAGCCCTTGGAGTCACACCAAAGAGACCTCTCGGAGTCACTCTGGGAAAAGAGACCAACGATTTCAGGAAGTTCCTGCATGTAACTATTGATCCCCCATAATGACATTCATGTGTGTATATATATATAGACAAAGTATAATTAAGGCACCCTAAACGGACGGTGTATAGCATCCGAACCGGTAGAGCATCATATACAACTAAAAAATAATAAGTACATGAAATAGACTCATAAAGATCGTCCGGACACATCCGTGGACTCGGATTGTGCGAACGGGTAGCAGATCACCGTCTCCTGTGGGAATCAACGTATGTGGGCCGATGATCTCCATCAACTCCACCGTCTTGAAAGTGCTCATCTCCAGTGAGTGAAGATGGGCATACTCTCACCGCAGTCTAGGGCCGAGTCGCTCAAGTTCCTCCAGGGAAATTCAAGTATCATCTAAGGTCGGTCGGCCGCTTCAACAGACAAGATACCATAACGGACTTCGCCCACCTATGGTTGTGAAGTCATGACTAAGAATCTGAAGTATACCTCCTGCAGTCGTGAATAGCTCTAAGTAAGATGTATCTCCATCTAAAAATTGAACTGGTGGAACCGTCTGGTGTGAGGTAACTCTCATGATGTGACACATCGGGCTGAGGCTGAGCTGGAGTAGGGGAGGGTATGATAGAGTATTGCTCAAGCATGGTGGTTGAGAAAAGATTCGTGTACTCGCGTTCCTTGTAATAAGGGATCAATTCTCTATATTGAATATTCGGTTTATCCCCATATTTTGAGGGATATCAATTTCATATGCGTTTGTATTGATCCTTCGTATGATTGTATAGGGACAGATTCGTCGAGCGCTTAATGTTTTTGTTGGGCGAATCTCTCAGATCTTATGTGAATCATCACCTGCTCCCCAGTTTCAAAAATCAATTCCCTCATATACTTATCGGCTTGGCATTATAATAATTATTGTTCACTGCAATTTTCTTTAAACAGATTCATGAAGTGCATGCAAATGCTTAATGAAAGACTTTGCATACTCACTAGGCCGAGTTTCTCAAGGGATATGAATCAAATCAATCGACTTCCTGGGTTCATAGCCTAACATGATGGTTTTATTAACTGAACTATTACATGTAAACTCAGCTATAGGTACAATGGAATCCCAGGTAGAAGGAATAACCCCAAGTAGACATCGCAAAAGGGTTCCTAAGCTATGGTTGACAATATCAGTTTGTCCATGTGACTGTGGGTGACAGGCGGTGGAAAACTTCATTGTCGTGTCAGTTTTCTTCCACAATGTTTTCCAAAAATAGCTCATGAATCGAACATTGCGGTAAGAAACCATTGAAGTGGGTAGTCCATAATACTTGAACACCTCTCTAAAGAATAGATCTGCTACATAAGACGCATTAACGGACATTCAACATGGAATGAAGTGGGTCATTTTCGAAAAATGGTCCACTACAACAAAGATAAAGTCGAGCTTCATCAGGGTATAAGGGAGCCGAGTATAAAATCCATGTTAATGTCGGTACATGGTCTCTATTAAATCGAAGTATATAAACTAGTGGGTTGGCATGACCCCTTCGCGGTCTAACATACTCGAAAATGTATAATGATCAGCGCAACATCCTTCTTCATGCTAAGCCAGATGAAGCGAACTCCAACTAATGCAATTGCCTTATCTCGATCGAAATGTCCTGCTGCTCCACCAGCGTATAAATCTAGATAAGAAAATCTCAAAGGGGAGACTGTTGTACGCAAAGGCGCGAGATAATCATCAGAGATCACGTAACCCTCATGAGGCTCAGGAGTGTCTATTATCAGACATCATAGATGTTGCTAAAATTTGGGCAATACATGCAATCATAAACTAAACACTCAAAGCCCCTAACTCGTGTGCTCATAGTATGTAGGAGGCTAACTCGGTGACTCAGGGCGTCAGCTAACTTGTTCTCAACACCTGTTCAGCGCTTGAGAACGTAATGGTAGTCATGCATAAACTCTAATCATTTTGCATGATGATAACCTAACTTATTCTGCAAATCAAGGCATCACGGGTGTTGAAGCCGGGAAATTCTCTACTCCGAAATTCGGATCAATGCATCCTAAGGTTACTGGTCCAGCGGTCGGACTTGGCGGCTTGACGGGCAAAAACACAAAAACAGAGGGAACACTAAGAGGACCCTAGGTGCTATGGCAGGGAGGTTCCATCACGTACCCGAATACTTAGAATATGCTTCCCCTCCACAACCAAGAATGGCCGAGCAGGGTACAAGGGGGACACTAACTTGACGACTATCTCAAGATGGTGACCAAGAGAGATGATCACTGTCATCTCACGGCTCAAAACTTTGACAGTGGGATCCAAAAGCTCAGGTAAAAGTCTCAATCCTTGTACTCCTGGGGTCCTATTTATAGGGAAATACAAGGGGTGGGGGTTTTTATTTATAACCCAACCCCACATGGCGATTACGCGACTACTAACGGAGATTGCCTGGCTTGGGGGAGTATCTGCCTTAGTCGCCCACCTGGAGAGTATGCGAGGGGTACTTGTCATACTCGCTCATGCCTTCTTCTGTCTTGAATGATGACTTTGACTCCTGTCTTGACTTTAACTTCTGCCTTGAATGGGCCCACCATCGACGAATATGGATTATATGCAATCCCCGCTCTTTGCGAGCGACTTTAGGAGCTCGGAAAGAAACATCCAACCGCTATTCGGCGAGTTGTCTTGGACGAGTAACGGGAGTACTCGGGGCTTCTTGCCGACTCCTGACCTCTATAAATGGAGAGAGGGTGGCTCTTTCCTAAGGCACCCTTTCAGAACTCGCACGGGATGTCACCGACTACCGAGGAAGAACTTGAGGCGAACCTTGCCGAGTTGAAGGGATTCCTGATGCCGAAGGCTTTGAAGCGGCACCGAGAAGGCGACGATGCTGCCGAGCTTCCTCCACCAAAGAAGAAGAAGTCGCTGATGAAGAAGATGCTCTCCTCCAAGAAGGAGAACCCGTCGCCCGCTACTAGGAATTTCGTCGTGATGATCACTGAGCATGAGATTCCTGAGAGTACCCAGAGAGTGTTCGACCAAATGGGCCTGGGCGACGAAGTGGAGCAACTAGATCCAAAAACACCTCGCCCATCGACGGAGAAGGTCGCCCCTGCGGTGGACCTCATTGGGTCTCAGGCCCAGATTCAATCCAAACTCGCCTTTATGCGAGGTTGGGCCCTCGCCGCTGCACACTCTTCATTGTCGTTATTCTGTTTTACTCTTGATTGACACACACGAGGCCTCCATCCTACCCCTGGGGTTCTCTCTTCTTGAAGCGTCTTCGTCCCTTTCCTGCTACTTAACAATCAGAGGGGGGTTAACCGCCACGACTCTTATGATTGGAAGAAAATAACAAAAAGCTTCGTATTGGAGATGACGCTAGCATCGGGTTTTTCAGCTCTTTGTAGCTAATGACGCCTTTGTACAAGGTTTCGTTGTTTTAAGTCGATTCTTTCTTCGCCGAATTGGGAGGTTAGCGTTCAGACTCTCTTTTGATAATCTCTCTAGTTGGATGAGAAGTACGACCGGGAAGTAACTCGACCAACATACAAGAGGGGGGCTGATGGGGGTTGTGGGGGCTGATGGGGGTTGATGGGGGCTGATGGGGCTTGGTCTTATGAGAATGCATTAGAACCCGACACATCGTCTCATCATCCGCTCTGGGTTTTACAAGAGTTAAGTCGGAGGCTTGTTTCCCAACCCGATTGTGGAGATCAACTTCACTTACTCAACTATTCAATATCTTTCTGGAAGGAAGTACCACGCATTCTCGTATTTCAGAGGGTGAGGAAATCATTAATGTATATAGAACTCTCCTGAGGATGTTGTCATGTGGAACTCTCCTGAGGATGTTGCCATCTGGGACTCGCATGAGGATGTCATCATCTAGAACTCATTTGAGTATGTCGCCATCTGGAACTCTCCTGAGGATGTCGCCATCTGGAACTCACCTGAGGATGTCGCTATCTGGAACTCTTTTGAGGGTGCTGTCATCTAGAACTCACCACCCGTAAGTTCTTTCATACTCTGGAACTCTCCATGCTCGCCACATGGGCGGCATCCTAGAATCTCGTCGGATTCTCCATATCTCGGAATTGCGAATGCACCAGTCACTCCAGCTCTTCCGTCGCATGCTCCTTTCCTGGTCTCCTAGAGGGACCAACATCCTCCGACGGAGTCACGCGACGAGGCGAGGTCGTCGTGACCTTCGTGCGAGGAGGCAGCGCTGCTCGCAAGGTCCCCTCTACCCTCTGCGCGAAGTCCTTGAAAACCACCACCGTCACATAGTCGCCTCAATCTGCCGAGTTGTCGGTATTCAAATTACGATTGTATGCTTATTTCAGTGAGAATTCCATAGTGACGTCAATAACAAATTGCTTGCCGACAACATAAAACATACAATCGTAATTTGAATACCTTTGTCTGGTATCATTCAACTTCTCACTGAAATAAGCAACCAGATGACCATCCTGACTAAGTACTCCCCAACTCCTGATGCATCATAAGTCGCCTCAAACGCCTTAAAGAAATCTGGGAGACGCAGAATATGGGAGGGCGATGACTTCTCCTTAATTTCTTTGAATGCTCAGGTGGTCGCCTTCATCCACACATAATATCCCTCAATGGAGGCAGATCGTAAGTGGGGTCATAATAAAACTGAAACCTATGACAAACCTTTTATAGAAGGTGGCAGGTCCGTGAAAAATACGGGCCTCATGAATATTTATTGGGACGAAGTACTAATAACTGGACTTGACCTTGTAAGGGTCAACTGATACACCGTATATGGATGCGATGTACCCAAGAAAATTGATAGATGCGAATAAGAATAGGCACTTCTTCGAATTGAAATATAGATGCTCCATTTGGATGATACTAAATACCAACAAATATGGTGCAGGTGCACAGTGCGACTTTGGTTGTATATCAATATGTCATCAAAATACAATACCAGAATTTTGCCCATGTAGAGTCACAAGATTTGTATCATCATTCTCATGAATGTTTAGTGCGTGTTTGATAATCCAAACGGCATAAACACTCACACAGATCATCATTCGTTTTTAAGGTCATCTTCCACTCGTTCCCCTCCCTTACTATAATCTGATCGTACTCACTATGCAGATCGATGAAAAGATTTGGGCACCAGCCATCGCATCAAAGAGGTCGCTGAGGTGGGGTATGAGAAAACGATATTTCACCGTGATTTTATTGATTGCACAACTATCGACACACATGTGTCGCCTCCAATATTTCTTTTGAGTAAGAAGGCTGGTATTGAATATGGATTCAAACTCTCATGTATGAAAATCTTTCGAAAGAGGTCATCAACTTGATTTTTTAGCTCGGTGTGTTCAATCAGGTTAATGTGACAGTGAGGTAAATTTGGTAAAGATTCCCACTGGGCTAAATCAATCGCATGTTAAATGTTTCTCAAAGGAGGAAGCTCACTAGGGAGCTCCTCAAGCATGATATCAACATAATCACCCAACAAATGACGGATGTCCGGATAAGTAATCACCGAGTGTGCAGAGAGCTCATAAGCTATAGTGTCCGCCACTACATGCATAACCCCAATGTTTAAACACTCTCCCAAAAAGTCACCCTTCCTTAAGATATGCAAAAGTCTCGAAGACCCCACACCAAAGGACCAGTCGACCTTACTCTTGGGGGGTCCCTAGGTTGGGTCAAAGAAAGGGTAACCTTTCGACCTTTATCGAAGAATACACGCGTGTTCGATGGACCATAATAGGTGGCGTCCCAATCATATAGTCAAGGTCGCTCTAACAAAATGTGTGCTACGTCCATAGAGATGACGTTACACTAAAATTTATCCTCGAATGACGCTAGCATATATGAGCTAGACATCATTGAGTGACCTGAATAGTGGACTTGTTCACCCAAAGGACTCGATACAAATGTGGATGTGACTGCGTTGTGAGTTGCATATGCTCCGGCCCTTTCTTAGCTACAATGTTTACAACCAATATTGATGGATAACTTGCAGAAACAACCTACAGTGGTGAAATAAAATGAAAAATAGTGGTGCGGTACCAGTACTCTTCTGCACAAAGGGTGAGCAAAAGGCGGTGAATCACTCATATCTTCAGCGACCTATCAACGTCCTTCCAGCCATATTCTACATTCTTGTACCGCTAAATTTAAAACGTGACAAACACAGCGAGTGTGAAAAAATGCACCGCTTAGCATTGGTTTTAAATCGCGTTTTAACCAATCAATAGCTACGTTATTGTTAGAGGCGTTATCAAAAGAAATACTAATTATTTTATCTTTTGATTTAAATTCTCGCACACATTTCATAATTACATTATATATAGCTTAATCTGTGTGCAGATATTCGAAACCTTCAAAACATATTACGCGCTTATTTAGCTCCCATGAAACGGGATCGATCCAATGACACGTGATACATATATACGATAATCATACTTTTATGCTACTGCTCCAAACGCCACTCGTTAAACTTACACGACCCTCGAAATTTTCAAAAAAAATTATCAACAATTGTTTTGATTCTAAATATGCTTTAATGGCGTCGCGCTTAAGAGAAGCTCTACTTACATGTTGATATTTGGGCTGAAGTCCTCCATGTATGTATTCCGTCGCATCATTGTTGTCGTAGTGGCTGAATGACAACTCACGTTTGATGACATGTTTCATCTGCAGGTCTCGTTGACGAAGTTGATCGTATGTCCAAATTTGTCCTGCTCCTGAAATTTGGGCCTGACTGGACTCGGGAGCTTGTTTCGAAACGCAAGACTTAATGTGTATTGATAGTGTCGAGTTGCGGGTAAGGGTCAGCAGTTTCGAGCATAATTTGCATCGCACCTTGAATTAGGTGCCAACTTGAACCTTATCGAAATGCTCCCAAACTGTCGCCTTACGATTGTGCTCCACCACTACAGACGTACTATGAGTAGACGACCCTGGCGTTGAGGAGGACGACGCCATGCTATCGTTGAGTGAGTGAGAGCCTTGGAAGGAAAATGAGAGAGTGAGAGAGAGAGTGAGTGGGAGAGAGAGAGAGAGAGTGAGTGGGAGAGAGAGAGGGGGGGTTGGTCGGGCTGCGGGGAATGAGAGAGAGAGTGAGTGGGAGAGAGAGAGAGTGAGTGGGAGAGAGAGAGTGAGTGGGAGAGAGAGAGTGGGAGTGAGAGAGAGAGTGTGAGAGGGAGTGAGTGCGAGTGAGAGAGAGTGAGTGGGAGAGAGAGAGAGAGAGAGCTGGAGAGAGAGAGGGGGCGGGTCGGGATCGGGAGAGTGAGATATGGGGGATTTATAAAAAAAATTATTTATTTCTTATTGGAGCCTAGGGCCTAGGCTGGCCAGCCTAGGCCCTAGGCTCTGACTGTTGTACAGCAGTGGGCCCGGCCAGCTGCTGCTAACGGCTCTTATTAGAGCCGTTAATTAAACGGCTCTTATTAAGAGTCGTTAGTTTTTTTTTGGTCGGGCTTTGCCCGGGCCCGGGACGACCCAAAAAACGGGCTTTGCCCGGCCCGGCCCGGGCCAGGAATCGGCCCGGGCAATAGCTCTAAAATTGGGCCCTGGGCCCGGCCTCGGCCCGGGCCTGGCTTTTTCCGGGCCGGCCCTAGTAGGGCTTTTATCGAGTCGGACTCGGGCCGGTCCACCGGGCCCAGTCCTTTTGCCCATGACTACTTATATATATATCTTATATATATAAAGCAATATACAAATCTTGAGGCACACCATACTTTAAGTTTTTACCGTTGGATCTCATCAAATAAATCATATCCTTACATGAAAGAGAGAGGGGGAGAAGAGAGAGAGGAAGAGAGAATAGGAGAGATATGACGGAAGGGAGAGGAGAAAGGGGCGGAGAGAGAGGGAGAGAGAAAGAGAGAGAAAGAGAGAGAATAGGAAGAGAAAGAGAGCGAGAAATTAATGTTTTTACGTCAAAACGTAAATTTTTCTATAAAATAAAAATTGTAATATCTATTTATATTTTTACAGTCATTTTGAGTAATCATATGTATATATTGCGGGCGCAGCCCGCCTTGATGCGGGCGCAGCCCGCCTTGATGCGGGCGCAGCCCGCCTTGATGCGGGCGCAGCCCGCCTTGATGCGGGCGCAGCCCGCCTTGATGCGGGCGCAGCCCGCCTTGATGCGGGCGCAGCCCGCAATGACGCATCAAGCACGGGCGAAGCCCGTGCGGAGGCGGGCGAAGCCCGCCTAGATGCGGTTGAAGGCCGTCCGAGAGCATCGAGCACGGGCATAGCCCGTGCGAAGATGCTCGTATATATATATATATATATATATATATATATATATATATATATATATATATATATATATATATATAAATTATCTGTTAAAATTAAAACATATCTTTATTATATAATACAATATAGCTATTTGGAATCACACCATCAGGAAAATCTGGACCGTCGAATCAAGCATCTTCATTTTCTGGCCGTTGGATTCAAGAGGGAGGGACTGTCAATAACCAAAACAGGAAAACTGCTACTGTTCATTCAGGAAAAAAACCCGATCCCAGCATCCCGCCTCCCGCGCCTTCACGGGCACACCCCGCCGCCGGCAGCGGAGCCGTCGGCGGCCTACCCGGCGCCCACAGGCGGGTTCGCCTGCCTCCGGCGAACCCGCCGGGGGTTGTCCGGCGGCGAGCGGGCAGGGCCACCGCCGGCGGTGGCCCTGCCCGCTCGCCGCCGGACAACCCCCGGCGGGTTCGCCGGAGGCAGGGGCGCCGGGCAGGTCGTCGGCGCCTCCGCTGGCGGCAGCGTGGAAAGTCGGCCTGCGTGAGCAGGCCGAAGCGGGGGGGGGGGGGGGATTTTCTGTTTTTTTAAAAAAAAAAATTTAAATGAAAAGTATTTCTATAATTTATAGTTTTTTTAATAATTAATTTAATATTTTAATAATTAATTTAATAATACTTTTAAATGCTTTTATAATTAGGTTTCGCGCGCCGGGGGGCGGGCGAAGCGCGCCGGGGGGCGGGTGAAGCCCGCCGGGGGGCGTTCCCCCTTCGCCCGCCGGGGGGCGGGCGAAGCCTGCCGGAATGCCAAGCGGGCGAAGCCCGCAGCGACGCATCGAGAACGGGCGGAGCCCGTTCGAAGATGCTAGTATATATATAACTATATATATATGTGTGTCAAATGTATTCTGCCGGTTCAACACATCTCCAAACCCGGCCCCGCACTGTTCATCTCCCGCAAGATTAGGGCTGAAATCAACCGCACCTCTCCCTCAATGCGTGTTCTTCCTCCCGACATCATCGCTACCCAGAAGAATCTCCACGTCGTGCGATTGCGAAGGCCAGTTCAGATTCCAAGACGCCCTCCTCCCTGGCGGTTCAGCCCCACGATTCGGCACGACCTCCTCCGACAGTTTTGCTTCCGCCATGGCCGCGCCTTCCAGGTTTCAGCTCCACGTTCGGTTTACCATGGCCGCACCTTCACATTGCCGCCAGATTCCAGGGCGCATGGAAATTAAGCTTTTTTTTCTTGTTTCCTGTTCAAAACCCTATAAATAGGGATACCTGTAATCGTTTTTTTTTTGGTGATTGATGAAAGTTGAAATTGAAAATTGTTGTGAATGTGTTTCCATTTGAGGTTGTTGTGTGCTTCCCGTTAGAAATTAGGCGTGATTAAAAGCTCTGTGTGAGAGTTGTAGGTATTAGGCGTGTGAGGAATGTTTGCTGGATGCTGAGAGCTATGTTCCTGTAGTTGATGTAGCTGTTGTTTGTGATTTCAGTGTGAAATCAAATGTTGAAACTCTTGCTGCTTGAGTTTGCTTCCCGAAGATGGTGATAGATGATGATGAAGATGAACAGTGAGGCTTAATGTTACTGTTCACCCTTTGTTACCTGTTGAAATGATTTAAGTGTAGCTTGATGTAGGCTTCAGTTAGGAGTGAATTTGGAATTCTGTTGCTTAGTTGCTACTTCCATCGAGTCCTGTTGATATAGTTGTTAATTTTGGCCAATGTTGATTCCGTGAACAGTAGAATGTATGTGTATTTCTTTCATTAATTTCGTGGACAGTAAAGCTGATGTTAGGATTTGTTAATTGCTTCCTATAGTAATCATGGCATTTGTTCAATTTGATTGTCCAAATTAGTGAGTGTTAGAAACTTTGTGGATCCACCGTGAGTATTAAAGGTTTCGTGGAACCATCTTGAGTGTGAGAGCGAGTGAAATTAGGATGTTAAGTTTGTAGCTTCTCTACAGTGTGGGATTTCGTGGAACCACTTTCGTGTGAGAGTGAGCGATTTAATTCCTTGGTGCCCGTGTGCGATAGCAGCCGACCTCGGAGTGGGAGATCGAAGGTGACGAGGAGTTCCTCGCATGATCGCCGTCGACTTCGGATACGGAAAGACGCCTCTTTCCGTGGGTAATTGTTTTTATTTCTTCCTTTGGGTGTCTCTATATTTTCTCGTAGATAATAGACTCATTGCTGGGTTTTCGCCCGAGTTTTGTCAGCGAACGCTACGTCAAAAACTCCAAACGGAAACGTATTTTGGAGTTCACGATTTTCGTTGTGCTATGATAAGAGGAACGGAATGAAAGTTGTGAACTACCTTCCCCGGATTTAAAATCGAACCATTATTTAAGAAAATTCATTTTTAAACAAAATAGTGATTGTGTGCTTTAAAAAAATCCAAGTTGCGAAATTTCTTAAGTGCTGCGCCCGCTCTAAAATTGGCAAAATTAATTATTCATCGCACACATTTAGGGTTTCCTAGAAAAAGCCGACAGACGCGCAAACCCTACGCGCCGTCCTGCATCAGGTTGGGCCCTATCAGTATCCGTAGGACTACTCGGTACTCCTTGTGGGAGGGGCGGGAACTCGGTGAGGTCGGTCTCTAGCATGTCTCCATGGGGTGGGTGGGGGAGCATCATGGGGATTGTCCATGAGATCATTATAATGTGGGCTCGGGCCTAAGCATAACCACTTTGTATGTTTAACTAAGTGACTATGGTGCTAACCCTAACGCTATCATCCCTAATGATGTAAAACAAGGCTCATATCTACTAAAAATGATTAAGTACAAGTCTTTGGAACTCGGCGAGTGTTGTGTTTGAATTCGAACTAGCTTCTCGGACGTAGGTAAGGTTCTGGTCAGACATAGATGATCAGAACAACTTACCACAACGTAACATATAATGTCGCCCAACCTGGGTTCTGATACCAAATTGATGCAGGGGTAGATTGTGAATGTGAATGCCCTAAAATGAAACCAAAACGGAGAACTCATAGCATTGGGCCGGTATGGTGTCATATATAACTCAAAAATAATAAATAAGTATATGAAATAGACTTAGAATGACCATCCAGACACATCCAAGGATTCGGATCGTCCGAACGATTAGCAGATCACCACCACCAGGGGGAATAAATGTCTGTGGGTCGACGATCTCCATCATCCCCCAATATTTTTTGAGGTGAATTATAAACACACCGGTTTGTGCTATTTGCACACCAAAACCCTATCTTTTCTAACTCGGATCACCTTTACCGCAGAAAGTCATCCTCTGTCCAGCCCGATACGGCGATACCTAAGCCAGATGCTCTCGCTGACCTCCACGCAATCTTATTGCCGCTCTCGAAGTTGACCACCAAAATCCCTCTAAAGGATCTCCCTGACGCCTATAGATATTATAAAACCATCATATTGCTTGATCTCCCGGACCCTACCAGCTAAAATTCTCTCGGAGCCCAACAACTGCCGCTCCTACATGCTTGATTCTTGTCGGTATATCCGACCGCCAATCTCTTCTTCTCCCGTACTCCCAACTCATGATCGAAGATCAAATATTGAAAGATTGTGAAATAGTATGGGTGATCAAATGTTATATGATTTCTTAGTTGCTTATTATTGAGAGATGCGTGTTTTTAGAAGTTTGCGTTGATGATGTGATTGATCGTTAAAAATAAAGATTCATCGAAGACAATTGTAATTTTTTTCATATATTTTGCATTTTCAATTTAGACAGTTGAATGTAATTTTGCACGTCTTTATAGCGTCAAACTTTGTCCTATAAATCTAAATAATATTTCATTTTGAAATTTATTTTGGCACTCCTTTAATATTTTTTGGACTCGCCATTGTCCGTGGGTGACAGGGCAACTCTAATTGTCACTTCACAATGTAACATGACAGCGGAAAGCTCACTACTATACAACTTTATAGTAGTCATTACACTGTTTTCAATATAGTTGACTAATAGCTGAAAGCTCAAGTTGTAAGTTGAGATTGGTAACTTCAATTGTAAGGTCAATGATAAAAAAGATCTGACTTTTTACTTATTAGTTAATGGCATACAAATAGTTTAAGTTCACTAATGTCATGTACACAAGACTTCCACATTCTGTTTTGTTTTTTAATCCGAATTTACCTACTAAAGAAAGTGAAGAACATTTTTTCCATATACATATATGCAAATTGGTGGCACCTTCATATAACGATCTTCTACAAGTTCCAGGGACCAACAGTCCTTTTATTAGTTTCCTTGGTTTAATCTTCTAAATGAGCGAGATATAAAAGAAAATTGGTGTACAAGACAGAAAAGAAACAGGCTGAATTATCCATAATAGAGAATAGCAACAACTTATATCACATAGCCCACCTACCTTTTAAACTTTGACATGTCTCTGAACAATGAAGCAAAGAGTTGTTGATCATTTTCTACGATTGGAGCCTTTTCGATCTCCTTTTTAGCAACCAAAATCTGTTTGTCAATTGCTGATGACCATCTAGGTCTCTGCGGCAGAAGAAAAATGACAATCAACTTACATCTAACACAACCTAGAATGAAATAGAATCGACCTTATCAAAACTAATGCAATTACCATCGAGCGGCGTGAAGCACGATTTTTCAGCAGAAGTTCGTTCATTTCCGATGAGGATAGTGTAGCCACAATCAGCTTCTTCTTCGTCGTCAGGGTAGTGGAACTACTTGCATTTGAATCAAATTTATCCGAAATTACTTTTTCTGTTGCAGAATCATGGCTTGAATCGACCCTCAATGTTCCATTACCAAGAATTACTGTTTGTTCAACCACTGAAGGGCTATGCTCTTTATCATTTCTATCAGCTTTCAAAAGAAAACCATTTTCTGAATCCTTAATCTCCTCTAAAATACTGTCATTTTCAAGATCGGCGGGGAATTCATTATCAGTGTCTTTGCCTTCATTCAGGTCAATGGCAGCATTGGCGTCCTCATCTTCCTCCAACTCTCCTTCCATTTCTATTATGCCAAAACCATGATCTGAATCTTTAGAAAACTTCACTGATTTGACAAGGTTATTCGAGACACTTTCAATGGAAAGTTGTCCAACTCCTGGGGATTGAGATAAAAAATCTTCATTTTGTGATCTCTCCCCATCAGTTATATAAGATTTTGAAGAAGGAAAATGGGGTGAAAAAGAGGGAAGTCTTAAGGTCTGAAGAACAAATAGAACAGCAGCCATTGAAGCCATCACTATAACCAGTCTTCTGCTTCTGGTATTGCACGATCTTTGACATTTGATAATATAACCTTCCATGCGAATCGTAGTGAAGCTTTAGTGATTCAATAACCCACAGAAGAACCCACGGTTACATGAAAAAGAAATTGAAAATGCACCACAAATCATCAAATTAACGGAAAAAGACAAGGAAGATCTATACAGCAAATGCAAAATGCTAAGCATCCAGTATTGAAATAGGTAGAGACAGCGGATCTACCTTGAGCCCTCTCTGATAAACCTCTAGGGCTTCAAGGAAACTTGAAACCTATATCAAATTTCACACTGGAATGTCCAAATTGCATGACCGGTTTCTACGGAAACATGATTTGTAGGTCTAAATGCTCGCGAGTTCCACCAAAACATGAAGAAGAGGAGATCCACGACAGCTTTAGAAGCTAAATATCATCAGGGATGAAGGAGAAAATGCAAATTTGGGGAAGAGAGAGAACCCGAGCGAGTCGTTTTCGATCTGGAGTGTCAACTATTCTTTGGGGTGTTGGGTTAAATGTGCATAAAAAACGGGCCTCGCCTGGTAAAAGTCTGGCTAGGCCCGGGCCCAGCCCGGGTCATGGGGGTCTAGCAAGGTCTTATATATAAGCATTTGTCTGGCCCGGTATTAGGGTTTAATTAATTAAAAAAAAAAAAAATTATAGCTTTTTTTAAAACCTATAAATCCCCCCCCCACTCCCACCCCTCCCAAGTCTCCCACTCCCACCCCTCCCAAGTCCCACACTCCCCCTCCACTATTTTTTTACGTCGAATATGTCATCGACGATGACGTCTTCATCACCATAGGTCGCTCACGAAGTGGTGGAGCACAAGCATAAGACGCCAATTTGAGAATATTTCGACAAAGTGAAAGTCGGTTCCGAGCATAAGGTGAAGTGCAAGCAATACTCGAAATTACTTACTCTCAGTGGCAACTCGACACTTGCAAGACACATTAACTCTTGCACTATCAAACAAGCTCCTCCCGAGTCCAGCCAGGCGCAATTATCTGTATCTGGACAAATATGGACGTACGATCAAGGTCGCCAGCGAGAGCTGCAGGTGAAGAATGTTATCAGACGTGGGTTGTCATTCAGCCGCTACGATGACGAGCAAGAAACCGAGTACATCCACCATGGTCTACAACTAAAATATCATCAAGTAAGTCGATCTTCGATTAGACGCGACGCACTTAAAAATTATTTAGAAGCTAAACAATCTTTAATTAATTATTTTGAAAATTTTGAGGGTCGGGTGAGTTTAACGAGCGACATTTGGACAAGTAGTATCAAATTAGGATTATCATATATTTCCATCACTTGTCCAAAATAGACCCGCCCGATCTCATGAACGGCCAAACGGGGAACGAGAATGATTGCGTGCGGTAACCACCCCAACTGCCCACTTTGTGGGCAGTTATAGGCGGCGGACGCCTCTTACGGGGGAGGCAGAAGGGGAGGTCGGCCCTCCGGGGCCACCCAAGGTTCCCGGCCGGCCTCCTATCGGTTGGCCAAAGGGAGCGGCCGACAGTAGGAGGCCAGGCAAACCTTCGGCCGCCCAAACAGTGGGTGCCCGAAGGGGGGAGGTCGGCCTTTTGGGGGTCGGCGCCTCTCGGTCGGCCGGCCGGAGAGAAAAGGGGTTGCCGACCCATTTTGGGTCGGCGCCTCCCCGCCCGGCTCGCATTAAGTGTCCAGGGGGAAAAGGGGCGGACGACCCCTTGGGGGCCGGCGCCTCCCCGCCGGCCTTGCTGTGGGCGGTCAGAGAGAAGAGGGGCAGCTGACCCTTTAGGGGTCAACGCCTCCCCGACAAACCTTGTCGTAGGCGGTCGGGGAAGAAAGGAGTTGCTGGCCCCTTTGGGGCCGGCGCCTCCCCGACCAGCAACACCGTGGGCGGCCGGAGAGAAGAGGGGGCGGTCGGTCGCTGGGCAGCCGCGAGGAAGGTGGCATGCGGAATCCCACATGGTGGTTGGCGATCCTGCGCGCGAAAGTTAGGATTCCGCACATAGTGGTTACGATCCGGTGCGAGAAGGTTATGACCCGGATCGGGCGTGTGTACCGCGCGCAAAGCGGTTTAAACCGTAACCCCCCACTTCGTTAGTGGGGAGAGTGGATTTTTTGGCCGGACGTAGCCCGACTCTCCTATAAAATGGGTACGACCTCATCAACCAAAATAGATAATATAGTAGAACTAAAGATTACATAATGATCAGCAACAAAATCGAACGCAGAAGCCGGAGCTGGAAGCCTGGAATCGACCAATCTCCATCTCCGATTCTCCACCAATTCGCTGCTACGCTAACGACGTCTCCACTCTCTGAGTCCTGTCGATGCCTCCAGGCTCCAACCTCTCTCCAAGACTCTGACGTTGACTCTCCGAAATCTTCGCCGCGGTGCTGCACTGTCGCTCAACCTTTCTTACTTTCTCCCGCAAGGTTTTGTCGCTCGGGGCTCACCGTAGTACTGAATGAGGGGGGAAATTAACCTAGCAACGAAAAAAAGGGCGCCTGTAGAAAAAATTGTGAAAACACATCCGGGCACGTGCCCTGATGTGTCTAGGCATGGGTTCACCCCTGCTCCAACGGTGGTGGAGGGAGATTGCGAGCACGGGATGGAGTCGGGAACGAGGGCTGAAGAAACCCTAGACGGCGGGCGCAGGATGGAGTCGGGATGGTTGTCCTTGGCATTGGAACAAAAAGGAGTACTAATAGGTAATTTAGATGGATATTGGTGTGTACATAGTCAAAATGGGTGTCTCCATAATAACACTCTTAGGGTTTATTTGGCGCGACGGTGGCGGGCAGAGTCGGCGGGTGGAGAAGCGGGGATCGAAACGGAGAGAGAGAGGCGGGGATCGAAACGGAGGAAGACGCGGCTTTTCCTCCTTGCTACGGGAGGAAACACAACAAACGTCGTTGAGACCATTTGGTAACCCGCTGTGTTAAGGTTAAACCAAACAAAACCTTAATAATTAATACTCATTAGTTCTCTCCCGTTCCCGAGCCCACATCGCTTCTCTGCCATCTCCCGCAAGAAACCCGTCGAAAGCATCTTGCGTCGCTCGTTGGAGCTCAAATCGACGGCGTCCTGCTCGTCGGAGATCATATCATCGCCGGCGGTGTGTTTTCTCGCCTCCTCTGACATATCCATAGTCGAAAACATCACCGCCCTAGTTCATTTCCTTGACTGCGCTGGTCCTTTCCCATTTTCTCCCGGCTCCCGGCCCCCTTCATCGTCGAGGACTCGACGTCGCCGGAAACTGCATTACTGTTATTAGCAATTTCGATTTTGATTGTGATTTCAAACTTTCATTTTGATTTTGAGTTCCTTAGTCGACCTTTCCCTTTCCCTGGCAGCATCTGTCGGCCCTTTCCTAGCAGCAGCACTGAGAAGTGAACGGTCGGTCCTTCCCTTAGTGCCCAGTAGCCAACAGCAGTTGATTCTTCTTCTTAAGGTCTGTTTTTTTGGCAGCCAACCCTTTCCTAATTGCCGTCCATGTTAATTTGTTGATTTATAAATTATACCAAGTTATCTTTCCAATGTAAATGAATCCTTAGCAAGTTTTTGATTGTAGTCCATTTCCATTTTGTTATGGAAATTTTTTTGAAAGTATATTCTTAGCTCTATTCGGATTGACAATGCATTCATGTAGGCTCTACGCTCGAGGTATTATATATGATCATTCCAAATTTGATGGACCTATATAGAATACTTTGAGCGGAGCCAACCCTAACAACCTTCACATTACATCTATGCAATATGTGCATTGTATTAAAAAAATTTGCAGCATGTTGCAGTTTTTATCATTGACTTCTCTGCTCGATTTGGATTGGCAATGCATTCCTGCAGGCTACGGATCTCGATTGCAAGGAGAACTTCCAGCAAGCCCATTAATCCCTGAAAGCTCATTGATACACTGACATATAAGCATATATATGTACATATTAGTGCATATACAAACATGTACGCACGTATGTACTTACATACGTACACACACACATATGCTTCCAAGTCTTTTCTGTTCAATTTTCCTGTGCTCTAAATTTAACTAATTCACTTCATTTACTTTCTAAATATTATACCATGTTTCAATTCATTTTGTCATTCATGTCTCTTAGCAATAAGGATACTTGAGCAATTTGTCTTTCTACTTTTACTTCATAACAAATAGTTTGATTATTCAATTGCCTCTGTGAATGTCGCACGGGGCCCCCTATGCACCGTCACTTGTTTTAATTGAGATGACATAAGTAACCCCTTATTTTTCAGTTCAACTAGTTTGTAATTTTTTATCACTGTTCCAATCTTTTCATGCAGCTACTATCCTATAACGGTCATAAAAGCCTCGAGTTTTCAACAGGAGTCAACTATAAGTTGGACAATTTCTTCAATTCCCGTTGACTTGTTTACTCACATCATGTTTTGATGAACTTGATCTGTAAAAGAGCAATCAGCTGTTTACCAGATTTAACACGCAAAATCGAATCCAGAGTCATATCCTATTGCAATCTGGGCCGTCTCAAAGAAGCGCTCGAAGCATTGCTCTGTCACCACATTCCACTGCCTTCTTACACCTACTCACATTTTCTCCAGCTCTGCATTGACTCCAACGCCAAAGAAGAAGGGATAATCCTCCGTGAACATCTTCTGTCTATCCAGTATCAGCCAAACCTTCACTTGGACAACAAGTTCGTCATCTTCTTTGTTAAATCTGGAAATTTGGTTTCTGCTCGAAAGGTGTTCGATGGAATGACAGAAAGAAATATCATCTCTTGGACTGCAGTGATATCCGGATACTCGCAAAATGGGTTCATGGGGGAGGCCCTTGATACATTTACTTTGATGCGCGGGGAAGGTAACTGGGCCAATCAATTTACTTATGTCAGTGTTCTCAAGGCATGTACTGGCATCAGTTGTATTAAAAGCGGCTTACAGATTCAAAGTTGTATTGAGAAGAGCAGATTTGAAGATAATTTGTATGTGAATAGTGCTCTGGTAGATTTGCACTTGAAGTGTGGACTGCTTGAGGATGCTCAGAGTTGTTTCGGGAGAATAGAGAACAGAGATGTTGTGCTGTGGAATTCAATGATCGGAGGGCATGCAGTTCGTGGTATGGCTCATGATTCATTCAGATGGTTTGTATCAATGTTGAGAGAAGGTAATCGTTCAAAGTTATGACTTGATAGAGACTGGGATGCATATTATTTATGTTTGCTCTTTGCAATAATGATTATATTGTCACATATTATTGAACTTCAATATTGTTATTTACGGTGTTTTTATGTTTATCGTGTCATATCTTTCCGTGTAATTGTTTTTGTTTAGTACCCATTATTTTTCTTCTAGCATACATATTGTTTATAAACTATTGTAATTTCAATTAATCTTAGGCTCCGTTTTGCATGGCGGTAGCGGTCGTGAACGCGGTGGTCGTTCGTGAACACCCAATCTCGCCTATCAGATTTCATTCACTTTTATGTTCAAAACTAATTTTCTTTTTTTTGGCAGTGGTCATAACCGTTGTTATGGCAAACATTTATTCTATGACGGTGGCGTTTTTGTATAAATTCACTGGAGAAAAAAACATTGCTCCTAATGAGGCCGTAGTCTAAAAAAATGAAGAAGGCAAGGGATTTATTGTTGTTGTATCCAGACTGATTCCATGAATTTTGTGAACCTGTTGGCTGCAAGTCTGGTAATCAAACAAAAATGGCCAATATGAATATGCATGAACGACAAATAAGTTTTTGAGTAATATGTATGAAAAGTTGATCGATATGGAAGTTTCCAGTGAAAGTAAATTTGTAATCTTTACTTCTATTTTTGTGAAACACCTTCATTTTGTATCTGTGCAGGTAAGTTACCGGACCATTTCACGTTTGCGAGTATCTTGAGGGCATGTAGTGTGGTGAAGAATTTCGTCAGTGCTGACAAAGTCCATTCCTTCATTATCAAATCAGGGTTTGCAAATCATTTTATCGTCTCTGGATCTCTTATTGATGCCTATGTAAAGTGTAGGAGGATGTACAGTGCGAGGTTGCTCTATGACTCTCTGCATGATCAGGACATTATATCATGCACTAGTTTGATCACTGGATATTCATCAGATAAAACTTATAGCAGGGATGCTGTAAACCTTTTCCTCAAAATCAATCAAACAAGCATGAAAATTGACAATGTTTTACTATGTTCCATGCTTAAGATAAGCGCCAATGAGGCTTCAGTAGATTTTGGGAGGCAGATTCATGCCTGCGCTGTAAAAAAACGATTCAATGATGATGTTGCTTTGCAAAATTCCATTGTCGATATGTACGGAAAATCCGGAGAGCTACAAGACGCCCGTCTTGCTTTTGATGAGATGCAAATTACAAATGTGATTTCATGGACTTCTTTGATTACTGGTTATGGTAAACATGGTCATGGTGAAGATGCAGTGACACTCTTTAAGAAGATGGAGACTGATGGGGTGAAACCAAATGATGTCACATTTCTTTCCCTTATCTCTGCATGTAGTCATTCTGGTCTCACTGGAAAGGGATTGAATTTCTTTGATCTGATGGTCCAAAAATACGATATCCAACCCCGATCTGAACATTATTCTTGTGTTGTCGATCTTCTTGGGCGTGGAGGTCTTCTGAATGAAGCTTATACTGTTGTAAAGAATATGAACGTTGAACCCAATGTATCGATATGGGGTGCTATGCTTGGGGCTTGTAGAATTCATGGCAATAGGTCACTTGGAGAGATTGCAGCAAGTAATCTTTTAACCTTATGTCCTCAGAAATCAGTAAACTATGTTGTTCTTGCGAATATATTTGCCACCGATAGTTTGTGGGAAAGTGCTTGGAGGACAAGAATGTTAATGGAACAAGAGTCAAGACAAAAAGTTGCAGGATTCAGTTGTATTAATTGAGAAGGGAATGTTCTGCTTCTCCTTTTTAGAGGAAGTTTGCATTGTCCTTAAGGCTATGCTTATTTTAGAGGAAGTGTGCCTCTTCTTCGACGAATTGTTTTTCCAGATCTGCTCTCCTGTGAGTTTCTTCCAGATTTGTTATTACTTCCTTCATTTTGACTGAGCATTGAGGTTTCTTTGCCGCTTCTTATTTTTCATGGTCTTCCACGATTTCGTCTTGTTAACTTCATGGGTTACAAAGATGTTTATCTCTTCATCCTGTTTGTATAGAGGTTGTTGATTATCTGTAGGTTAGTAGTGAATGCTGTTTATTTTCTCGATCTTCATGCCGGTAATCTGTAGGATAGCAAAAAAACTCATTGATTAATTAGTTGATCTGTCTACTTCATGCTTTGCCGGAAATCTGTCTACTTCATGCTTTGCCGGAAATCTGTCTACTTCATATTTTTTCCAGAAATCGGTAGGTTATTAGTTCATGCCCGAAATCTCATAATTAATTAGGTGATCTGTATAATTTTTTTTAGAAATAAAAGAATTCAATTTGATTATTCTACCACAATTAATTTGTTTATACAAAGTATTATGCTAGAATCATCCTAGAATCAAAGTATTACTTTGTGTTATTGCAATGTATATGTAAATCTGAATCAGAATCTTTCAAAGATTGTATCAGCACAACACAATTGATGGAGCTCATGTTCATGCTTGCATACCGGTTGAAGATCAAATTCTATTTATTTGGCAACATGGAACTCTGACACAAAATATTTTGGTTGTTTGTGATCTCAACATGTGATTTACCTTCGTTATGGCTGTCTGGGAGGGATATGATAGTCACATTTTCACTTTGCAATTAGTAACACCAGACAACTTCCCGCACCCACCTCGAGGTAACTATTGCATTATTTATTTTCTTTTAGATATAAAAAAATTAACTGTACAATATATATTCCCTGTACAGGAAAATATTATGTAATCGAAGCTTGTTATCCACTACAACCGTATCCAAAAACTTGGTATCATTTGCCAGAGTTTGCTTGTGGTGGTCGTCCGGTCGAAGGACAAAAAGAGATCTTTAATCCAAAACACTCATCACTGCGAAGCGTGATAGAACAAATGTTCGGTGTATGAAAAAAAAGGTAAATATTGAGGGACATGCATCCATATAGTTTTGCAAAACATGTTGATATTGTGTTGGTGATAATGACAATGCATAATTTTATTCAGAGATCCTTCACGCACGCATGGATTTTAATTTTAGTGAATGTGATGATGATAATTTGCTAAGAGCAACATGACGCGCAAGAACATCACGGATACAGCTGGAGGTGTAGACGAGATGATTGCGCTACGTGAGTCTATGGCATACCAATTGCATGACGCTAGATGGTAATATTCACTATTAATAGTTCATTATTTCTGCTTACAACGATGATTCTAAACTATTTACATGCTCACACTTTTAGGTGAAACACTTTGCACTCTTCGCAAGAAGCGGGCTTGGAACCAGGAAATAACGAGAAGGCCGGTAGCAATTTATAATATCTTAAAAACTTAGTTATTTTATTTAATGTCATGCAATAGTTCATGATTTTATTTTGTTTTTTATATTTTGCAAAATTCCATTTTTATCAAAAAATTTTGTATGAACTGCTTTTCGAAATAATTAGTTCAATGCTTCTTCATTCTTCGTACTCTCATTTCTCTAGCTTGGCATTTATTCTATCCGAACGGATCTTAAATGATTTTGTTCTAATGTCGATGAAGCATTTGATGGCGCCTTTTTTCTTTAATTAATCAAATCATTGAATTTAAAAGTTAACTAAGTATTTTAATAATTGTTAATTATGGGTTGTCTTTTATCACTTTAGTAAGCATTTGTTGGAAAATAACAATCAATTTATATGATTATTCAGTAACGCTAGAAAGATTGCGGACAAATATGCAACGAGCTCAAAAAAATTGTCATGATGGGTTAAATGATGCGACAAATTTGAAAAATTAATGCTCATGACTGATTCAATGACGAAAACTCAAAGCTTGCAACCAAGGCAGATTCATAATATGAAGCAAGCTCGAAGCCAGTGACCAATTTGAATTCAATTAAGGCTTTGTTTGGCATGGTGGTGGTGGTTGTAAACGCATGGGTTAAACCGTCATTCGTTAAGGCTCAGCTTACAAACATCATTCGTTTGAACTTAAAAGTGGATGAAATTTCTTAGGTGGGCGTTAACAAATAATAATTTAACCTCCATGATCATGATCATCACAATCATGCCAAACGAAGCCTAAATTTTATTTGAGGTGGTTTCAAACGGTTATTTTACTCACACAAAGGGATGTGAGACGGAATTGAATCGAAGAGATGTAGATATATAATAGAGGCACTTGAAACATGAGTTTTCCTACACTTAAATGCAAGACAAATATTGCTCTTGAATGCCTAGTTGTACATCAGGCATTGTAGATAACATAATAATACAAGAAGAAACGTAGAGGGAGATTGAAACATGTCTCAAATGACACTGCAATGTGCCATCTCGCAGGCGAACAAAAAAGTTCAGTCATTCTCATTCTACGAGAACATTGGGTGGCATAACAATAATTATCTCATGGAGCAAACCACGAAGAAACCTAATTTAAAATGCAATCAATGGTGATAATTCTGTTAAGGCTCTGTTTGGGATAGCGGTGGTAAAAGTAGTAGGAAGACACTGGTTGCATACTTGCATTAGAGCTGTCCAAAAGAATGTTTTAAAAAAGGTAGACTATTTGAAAATCTACATTAATTGTTCTTCACAAATATGTTCTATGTTTTTTTCCTCAATTTGTAAGAACTTCTAAATAATATTTGTTTAGCTTTTCTAAATAGCAAGAAGGAAGAAAGACAGATCATGAATGATCGGAGTGTGGTTTTTATAAACCCTCAAATAAAAGTAAAAAAACTGAAAGCAAAGAACAATTTTTAGAAAGCTACATTGAACCGGCCACTCAAAAATCTCATAACATCTTTTCGAAAAAAACTCCCTTGAAAAAGTTCTATCATTCAAACAACCTAAAAAAGACGGCAACAATGGGAATAGAGTTTTTCTCACCACCACCCTTGCCCCAAACAAAGCCTAAATAACAAAGGGAAAGTGTACTGCACGTGCTTACCTAATGCAAAAACACAACTACTGTTGTGAAATCAACTAGATGAAAACTAAGATTAATTATGGCATCAACTAGATGAAAACTAAGATTAATTATGGTATTAAATTTTGTTGTTCTTCATGAGCGTGAAATATGCACCGTAGCTAAATAAATTGAGTTGCATTTTAGAGATGAAATACACAATTATTACATCTACGGCCATGTCACAACAAATTAACAGAGGCAATGTTGAGGTGCAAGAGGTTTTTATTCAAAGGAAAAAAAAACACACAAATAGTAGACAATATTACTCCTGTGGACAGGCATATTCATGACATTACAAGAATACATGAGGTGTGCGAGAGACTCTCCTTATATCTCTTCATCGCGCCTATAGAAGTTTTTTTATGGGTCAAAAGAGGATTAGGATCCATTTCACCATCTAGTATTAGGATCCTCTTCATTTCAAGTGAAATGGATAGAATCCATTTCACCATCTAGATCTAGATAAAGTGAGAATGCATCGAGATCATGAAATGAACCCTCCATTTGGGGTCCTAAATGGAGAGAATCCCGATCCCAAAGGGATGTGTTCACCATCAACAAGGCCAAGTGGTCATATTCACTTGCATGTTCTGCAGAATCTCCGTGTTTATGCTAACTACACTCTTGTTGTGTTAGGTTGATTTAGGCTCCGTTTGGGGGAACTTATTTTCACCGGTCAAGCGGTTACGACCGCATGAACCTGGTCTTATTTAAGGCCCGGTTCATGCGGTCGTAACCGCTTGACCGGTGAAAATAAGTCCCCCCAAACGGAGCCTTAGGCTCTCCATGGGTCTTTTTGTTCCGGTGAGTATGGACAAATACACAACAATCATAGAATGCATGTTTGGCAAGACAAGGGTGGAACCATTGTTCTTAAAAAAAAAACTAATTTTGAATATAAAAATAAATGAATTTCTTTAAGTGAGGTGGGCCCATTGTGCTTACAACCGCCACCACGTGGCAAACGAAGCCTTATTAGTTTGAACTAAAGTTATAAGCAAATGCTTTCTTTCAAGTGAGAGGATATCATCACCATCATACAAAATTAACAAAAAACAAATAGCATGCTACAGCAAAAACTCCGGCAAAGGCATATTCTCCAAAGCAGCTCAATAAACATTGTGGGAGATCTTCTTCCACATCCCCAATTGGCACATTCAAATCGCTGCACAGATGCATTGCTAATTGGATATGAAAGGGAGAATCATCATCTTCTAAAACCAAACTCCGCTATCCACGAATAGACACCGGACTTATGGGGACCAAAAATAATGTAGATTCATCCGCATTGATTTTGTAGGTGATGGTAAATGTGAAACATCTTTCATTCTACAAGACTTGAGAATTTATCCAGTCTTCTTTGAAAATAAGGCTATTGAAAGTCTTTTTCCAGGAGTAATGTTCACGCCTTTTCATTTGCACAGAGTCGAAAAATGTTGTTTTAGTATATAACTCATGAATGTCGTATAGACATTATGAGTAATGTTCACGCCTTTTGATTTGCACAGAGTCGAAAAATGTTGTTTTAGTATATAACTCATGAATGTCGTATAGACATTATGGTCTATAAGAAGCAAAATTCATTTACTCACTGTCTTTAGAAAAATTCATCTTCTAAAATGCTTCCTTTATTTCATTATCTGAGAGTTCTGCTATACCTTAACATAAAGGTAGATCAAATGCTGTCTAAATAAGTTCCAGGACCTCTGATTTTGTAGGTGTCCAACAAAATCAAAATGCCTATCTACATTTTTTTAATGTAGATTCATCCGCATTTCCGCTAATTCCTTTATGAAAATACAGGAATTACATTAGTGCAAAATGAATTCTAATGAAATTCATTTGAAACCAACACCATTGCTAAATTTTGCAAGCAAATTGCAGGCAAGTCACTTTTGGCATGGTTCTTTGCGTATCACAGCTATTTTCAACAAAGCATCAGCTCCGTCGCCTCTACCTCTTCCTTCGGCGACCATTCTGTCCAGAAGCAGTCCAGGCCAGCAACCCTCCTTTCTTTCCATGCTCAAGCCGTCCTCAATGCCCTGCTTCTTTGGTAACTTTCATCCGTTTCGACCTACTTCAGACCACAGCGTTGTTCCACTGACATTGGCCTGGAACTCTGATTCAGAACGAAAACTCCATGGATTCCAATTTGAGGTTGCCTCTGCTTCTCAGAAAGCAGCTGTGACATCATCATCATCACCACCAGATGGAAACCGCAGGGATGCTCTTGGTTCTAAAACCCTCAAAGTATAGATACATCAATTATCTTGTATAGCTCTTCAAAGTACATAACTGAGATGGGAATACTGGGTCCTAACACACGCCTGAATATTGGGTTCTAAGACACGTGGGAACACTGGGTCCCAACACGCATCAATTAGCAAAACTGTAACAAACCCCCTTGAACATGCGAATGACAATGATATACTCTGGAAGCCAAAAATGTTTCTTAATTAATTTGATCGTGTCAAAAGCAACAATAACCTATATTCTCATAGTGCGTACAATAATTAACTACAATTGTTGCGACCAACTCAACGCTCCTGCTAGACCGGACTGAACTGGACCGTCTTAGTCCGTGGAGCGGCCGAGCGCACAAACAGTCACAGAAAATAGAAAGCTGACAAGACAATTTTTTAACGTGCACCCGTAAATTGGGTGAAAAACCAAGTGGCCGTATCGGTGCCGGCCAAACTTCCACTATTCGTTGTCGTGTTACGGGACTTTTGAAGAAGGCAAGGGCGACAAACCGCTCATCGTTACAATTATTAGAGAGAGAGAGAGGTGCTCGGAGGATGACAGGCCGCCACTCACGGAGCTAAGTTTTTCACTTGCTGCAGTAGGGAGCTTCACACTATGGATGTTCTGGAATCTTTGACTGCTGCTTGGAGACTTGAGCGGCAAATTCTGCGTGACTTGGTCTCTCTATGGATTGTCTCCTGTTGAGTTGAGGAATCTGGAGTTTTGGTTTCGTTGACGGCCGATATACTTGTTCTTGAGTTGAGGGCGTCGAGCGCTTGTATCAGTCTTGAGATCAGAGCGCGCAGCAGCGCGCTTGGAGCGGTCTTGAGTGTGAAATGCACGGAAAATGGGCATGAGGGGCGCTCATAAGGAGGAGCGCGCACAAGGAGGAACATGCGAGCGGAAGGATGTGCACAAAGGGACGCGCGCTGTTACGAATCTACACGACGACGAGCCTCTTTGGAAAGTTTACACGCGTCGAGCGCGTATATCGGAGGGGACCGCCATTACCGCAAGAGATAATTAATCAATTACGAGACGGCGAGGAAGGGTCGACCGGAGGGGGTGGTCAACGACGAGCCCCCAACGGCGGAAGGCTGACCAGAGGAGGGAGAGATGGGGGCCGGCCTCGAAGAGGCAGGCCGGACGGAGGCCGAGCGGCCGCCCGGTTGGCGAAGGTCGCGCGACCAAGAGGCCCGATGGCGGCGGCGATGGTGGCGGCAATGGCGATGGTGATGCGCTAGTGGCGTGAACAGAGGTACTTGGGAGGTGCGTGAAAGCGGAGGCAGCGATAGGGAAAACGCATGCGGGAGGGCACTCGTGGCGCGCACGGGATTATTCGTGCATGCATGCGCACTCGTGAGCTGGCCACTCACTCCAGCACGCGGGGGCGCTCAGGGTGCAAGCCTGCGCGCGCGGGGTGCGCCCATGCTCCCTGCACGCGCGGGGGGCGCGCCCCAACGCCTTGCGTGCGTGGGTGGCGCACTCGCGCGCTACGAGCGCGCGGGGGACGCACCTGCGCGCCTTGTGTGCTTGGTGTGTGCCCGCGCATTTTGCATGGGGCATGCCTTCGCGCGTGTTCGGGGGGCTCGTACTTCTGGTTCGTGCACGCTCTTGCATGCACACTTGTGCGTAGCAAGACGGCAGACATTTATAGTGCTCTTGAAGTATTTGCTCTTGCGAATACTTACACGCATTTTCCTTTTTTGGGGCTGAGGCGTCGCTCGCAAGCTGATTTGATGTGGTTATGCTATATGCTTACTGTTGAGCATTGTCAACATCTGGCGGGAGCGGAATGGGGTACTTGCAATACTGGAGGTGTAGATGTCTTGTATTATATTGTGGTCGCATTGTTGCGATGTAGCCGACCTGCTTTAAGGGGATCTATCTGAGATCGAAGGTTCCGTTCCCGATTTTGGTTGTTGAGTTTGTTAGTGAGTAGTTGTTTCGTCTTTGTTGAATTTTTGCACATCTGCGCGGGGTTGTTGTGTTTGTATCGGGTACCTTTGTACTTTGTATACCAGCACTTTATAGTGGCTTTGCATATCGTTGGTGACACTGTTGTGGATATCCTCCGACATGTCGGCCGACATAAAGGTTTCATGGACAAAACGACACGTTTCCGATAATTTTTTGCAAAATATCCTTTTGAAATATTTCCTCCGATATGTTTGCTATTAACCGATATATTCGTCGATATATCGCCCGATATATCCCGACAATTTATCGACTTTTTGTCAATTTATTTTAATTAGTGTCTATGGTCCAATAGACAATAAACCAAAATTGTTTCCTCTGAGAGAAGTCATTTTGTGCACAGTGCCAAAGGTTAGGTCTGTTTCAAATCTTCCCCCGCCCATACCCCCAATGATTGGGGACTATATGGGTTTTGTTGTTGTTTACTTAGTTTTTTCCTTCCTCTGGCTTTCTTTCTTGTTCAAATCCTTCATCGACTTCAATTATGCATGGTCTATGAATTATAGACTAAAAGTTTCTTATTTTCCATTATCATCGACAACTTTGCGACATTCTGCTTCCATTTGTTTTATTTCACGTGTTATACCGTTATTACTTGTGTAACAAAAAATGTTTATATTAGTTTGATAAATTAAATTGTTCAATAAATATCAAATTATTAATATATTATTAAATATAAATTAAAAAAGATTAAATTTATAAATAATTACACATAAATAATTAAATATTTAAACCCGATATGTATCCCCGGACATATTAAAACCGATATGAAAAACTTAAACCGACGTGTCCCCGATACCCGACATCTACAACCTTGGTTGGCGGTACTTGGACGCCCTCGGTGCATCACATCTTTGAATGTTGATTTCGCAGACAAAGATTCTTATTTATGTGTTGGTCGAGCTTGTGCGATACTAGCACCGTCACTTTGCGCGTAACTACAATATCCTTTTTGGATGCTCGTGGTTGGAGGAGGAGACCCAGGCGATGCCTCAACCTATAGAGGTCAAGATAATCGAAACCGGGGGTGTTGCTGATTGTGGACCATCAAACCTAGACAGTGAGAGGTCATAAGGGCGAGGCCTCGGAGACGGCGAGGGGTAGACCCTACCAGACGTCTGGAAAGGCCGGAGTCACCTTCGGGAGAGCCGAACACTCTGTAAGGGAGATGTCAGTCTCCTTTTGGGAGAGCCGAACATTGTATGAGAGAGGCTGGAATCTCCTTTTGAGAGACCCGAACACTCTGTAAGGGAGAGGTCGGAATCTCCTTTTGAAAGAGTCGAACATTCTGTAAGGGAGAGACTGAAATCTCCTTTTAAGAGAGTCGAACACTCTGTAAGAAAGAGGTCAGAGTCTTTTGAGAGAGTTGAACACTCTGTAAGGGCGAGGCCAGAGTCTGCTTTTGGGAGATCCGAACACTCTGTATGAGAGAGGCCGAAGTCTCCTTTTGAGAGAGCCGAACAATATGCAAGGGAAATGTCAAAGTCTCCTTTTGGGAGATCCGAACACTCTGTATGGGAGAGGATGGAGCCTCCTTTCGGGAGATCTGAACACTCAGTATGAAAGATCATGCAACATCCAGTTATAATGTGAACGATACTTGTTGTTTGTGTACATGATGAGAAATTGTGATTAGTTTACATAGATTCTGATAATGTTAGTTACAAGTAAAGATATTGGAAACACTAGAAGTCCCAATGGCAGAGAACAAGCTCCTTTGGGACGGTCGCTCAGGGGACTATCCACCTGCTGGATCATTCTCGATCTGTTCATTCAAAACCTTCGCTCTTGAGAAATCTTTTGAGGTGTCCTAGGAGAACGAACCATTCAATTTCTGTCTTCAGCCGCGAACAATTTTTTGTCCTATGCCCATGACCTTGATGGAAGTCGCAATATTTAGATTGATCCCCGGAGTTTGGAGTGAGAGCCTTTGGCCTCTGGAGAGAGGGATGGTCGCGTTTGGCGAGCAACACTTCTGTTCAAAGAGTATTGAGGGGAGTGAAGGCTTGATGATGGTGATTCCCCCTAAAACGTCGGAAATAGTCACGACGTGAGTTGTTCTTCTTGGGAACTAGCAGTGGTGTTAACTACTGCTCTCGCTGTCTTTTTGAGTTCCTTTCGAACTGTTGGCAATGCACTTCAACTGCATCGTCAGCGGCGATCTGGGCATCGATCTGATGAACGACATCGGGATAGTTGGGCACAGTCTCCTATATTAGTGCGGAGTAGAAGCTACCAGGGCGGAGCCCTCCAAGAAGAAAGAAATCTTTAAGGGTTTCCCCTTTGTTTTGGTGAATTCCAGACAAGTGAGAGGGATCTTTGACTATCCGACAGCTGGCGATGAATTGGTCTGTGAATTGTGTTAGCTCTGTGAAATTCTTGATTTCTCCCATTTTTAGGGGAAGGAAATAGGTGCGAGCTTGTCCCTTCAGAGTCGCCGGGAACACTTGACATAGCAGTGAGTCGGGGGCACTGCAGAGTTGCATCATGAGGGCACTACAGAGTTGCATTATGATTGTAAAGTGCCTGACGTGCTCTGATGGGTCGTCAGTTCCATCGTATGCCTCGGTCATTGGGAGCTTGAAGTTGTAGGGGATTGGATGTGCTAGGACCTCAAGTGTGAATGGTGAGCAATGATGGAGAGAGCGGTTGGCCGATGCGGTACGTTGCTTGCCCCGTTCGCGCTCCTCGACACTTAAGTCGAGAACTTCTTCATGTGTGAGGCTTTCATCTTCTGCAGGACTGATGCCTGTTGTTTCCAGGCGATTGCAGCGATGCTGGGCTTCAGGTTCCCTGGTCGGGCAGATTGGGTGTGCAGATCTGGCTGTATTGGGGAGATCCTCTTCCTCGAGTGGCAGGTTGGCGAGCGAGTGGGGGGACCTGAATCCGACAGCTCTCCATAGAATGGCGTGAGAACGACCACGTTGAAAATTAGGGAGGTACCGAATTCAACGGGCAAATCAAGCAGATATGCATTCTCTCTGATGCGCCTTCGAACCTGAAATGGGTCAAACTTCCTTTGATGTAGCTTATGATATGTCTCTGGCGTAAATCTTTGCTTCCTGAAATAAGCATATACCCAATCACCTTCTGAAAAATATAATTCTTGGCAATAACAATCGGCCATGGATTTCTAAGTTTCAGAAGTTGCTCGCAATTTATTAGTAATGATCGTATGCATTTCTTTCAAAGAATCAATATGGGTTTGCGCATCGAAGGAAATACGTTCGTGACATGGGAGAGGATGGCGGTCAAGCAGGTGAGGGATGGGAAAATGTTATGGGCCTTCTAATGTTGCCCGGAGGAGAGGTCGGCGGGGATGATCGGAGGTGGCTGGATGTAGAAATGATGGTGGTGGAGATGATGGCGGGGATACTGCGGAGCCGTGACCGCGGCTGCCTAAGCGGGGTTGCTCGTCGGAGGAGAGAGCCACCAATGATCTCACATTCAAAGGGGATGAGAACTAGAAATATTTCTTGCTTACCTTCAAACAATGAACTCATGCCTTTATATAGGCTACAACTCATAATAAGACGAAACACTCATGATGACCCTAAAACTAGACCCGGGGCTCGAGGCTCCCATATAATAATAACATTAGACACCTAATATGATAATAAAGATACAACAACATGATAACATGGCCGACTCATAATATGACACATAACAATATAATTATAATAATACGCGACACGTAACATCTCATCCGTCCTTGAAATCGAGCTTGCCCCCAAGCTCGAACTCCACATGGTGACCGGATCATCTGGTAGCTTGATCTCCCGCCAGAACAATGCATGATATCGTGTAGCGACATTGGCGGCATCGGTGAGTAGCGGCGGTGCTGTTGGAAAGACGAGCGGCGCGAGTAATGACTTTGGCAAGGTCGGTGGAGCGGTGAGGAGCAGCAGCAGCAGGTAGGTCGGGGAAGCGACGACCGGCATAAGGAAAAGCGGTGGTGAGGTTACCGTTGGGGTCGGTAGAGCGGTGGCTGGCGGAGCAAGCGCTGGCGGAAAAGCGGCCATGATGTCTGATGAAAGTGGCCCAAGGTGGGGCGGTGCCGCCACGACATGTGATGGCGGAAGGGCAATTACCGCTAAGAGCGGTGGCATGTGAGCAGGCGGCGCAGATGGCGACTGCACGAAAAGAGGCGGTGGTGGAAGCGATACGGACACGGGCTGCGGCAGAAAGGCGGATGTCGGGTTCTTAATGTGGTCGAGGAGGGCGTCGGCATTCCGAAGGCGTGTGTCCATGGAGCTTATCATTTCTCGTAGTTTTGATTGGATGGCGGCAGCCGCCGCGGCAGTCAACATGGGGTCCCAATGTAGAAAATATGATTTAAAATTTGAAGTAATTAATTAATTAATCAAGAGTAATACTTGATTAATTAAACATGTAAAGCAAATAGGGTGGGCTGTAATAAAAGTGGAATTGATCAAGTAGGTGGCAGCCGGGTCAAGACAAAAAAAGATAATTAAATATGAAAAGAAACTGGGAGAGGAGAGGGTGGTGGGGTCCACGGATTAAAGGAAATAGGATAGTGTGCGGCTGGTTAAAGGAATAGGGAATAGGTAATTAAATAATACTTGATTAAAGAAAAAAAAAGCACGGAGGGATGGCGCACGGCTCGAAGGAAGCAGGGAGAGGCGGAATCCGGGCCGAGAAAAGTTGATGGCGTGCGGCTCGATGACGGCAGAGGTGCCGGGGCGGGCTCGAGGAGAATGGAGCAGAGCAGCGGCAGGGCTGGTCGTCGATTCGAGCGGGGAAGCTGCCGATGACGACTCACGGAATCCGGGCCGATGCGCGAGGATGAAGAGGCGCAGCTCGACGATGCAGGAGCGCAGCGCGACGATGTCCGATGATGTCGGAGACGATGGTGCTGGACAGCGCTGGCTGGCGCTTGGTGTTGCCACGGCTTGATGATGTCGGAGTGGGGTGCGGCGACGATGGTGCTGGATGGAGAGCTAGCCGGCGGCGGGTTTGCAGATGCCGACTTCGACGGAACTGTAGCGGCTGTTTTGTTTTTTTTTTTTTTGCGGCTTCTGGCGTGGATGGAGGGTGATGTTGCTGAAGATGTGGTGTGTGGATGACGATGCTTGATGTGGGGAAAGGGGCCGGTTAGAGATTTGGACAGAACGGGGAAATGATGGTGGCGGAAGAGAATCGAGCCTCTGATACCAAGTTGTTATGGGCCTTCTAATGTTGCCCGGAGGAGAGGTCGGCGGGGATGATCGGAGGTGGCTGGATGTAGAAATGATGGTGGTGGAGATGATGGCGGGGATACTGCGGAGCCGTGACCGCGGCTGCCTAAGCGGGGTTGCTCGTCGGAGGAGAGAGCCACCAATGATCTCACATTCAAAGGGGATGAGAACTAGAAATATTTCTTGCTTACCTTCAAACAATGAACTCATGCCTTTATATAGGCTACAACTCATAATAAGACGAAACACTCATGATGACCCTAAAACTAGACCCGGGGCTCGAGGCTCCCATATAATAATAACATTAGACACCTAATATGATAATAAAGATACAACAACATGATAACATGGCCGACTCATAATATGACACATAACAATATAATTATAATAATACGCGACACGTAACAGAAAACTATACACAATCTCAAAAAAAAAAGATTTATTAGTGGAGCCATTTTTAGAATTATTGTATGTCAATTCTACTTGTAGGAGTGTAAGATCACATTATGTCAGACTTTCCCCAGTTAAACACCTAAGAAAATTTCCCAAACTTCGATTAATGACCTCCATCTGTCCGTCGGTCTGAGGATGATACGCGCTACTAAACTCAAGCTTGGTACCCAGTCGGCTCTAGAGCGTCTTCCAAAAATAGCTCATAAATTGTGTATCCCTATCGGATGTAATAGACCCATTGGGCATGCCCTGCAATCGCACTACCCCTCAAAAAATATTTCAACGACGTGTATGACACTAGAGGTTTTCTTACTATCCGCCGGTCTGAGGATGATACGCGCTACTAAACTCAAGCTTGGTACCCAGTCGGCTCTAGAGCGTCTTCCAAAAATAGCTCATAAATCGTGTATCCCTATCGGATGTAATAGACATGGGCATGCCCTGCAATCGCACTACCCCTCAAAAAATATTTCAATGACGTGTATGACACTAGAGGTTTTCTTACACGGAACAAAATGCATCATTTTAGAAAAAAGATCGAATACCACAGATGGAATCTACCTTCCTCTAAGTGCGAGGAAGTCCTACTACGAAGTCTATCGTGAGATTATCCTGGTCTCTCAGGTATCGGTAAGGGGTGTACAATCTAGTGTTTTGAGCATTCCCCTTATATAACTGACTTGTGGTGCAATGTCTAATAAACTCGGTGACATCACGCTTCAATATTCGGCCAATAATAACGAGCATTAGAGAGATCTAATAATTTGGACTGGCCTATGTGTCCACTTAACCGAGATTAGTGGAGCTACCAAAGCAGTGTGATGTGATCCAAAGTGGGGTGTAGTTTAGAAACGAAGTAAAATTGAGAACTTTTAAAAATAATGCGGCGCGAAGGATTTCGCGGGCTATTTCTAACGAAATAAACGACCAAAGTGTCACAAATACTCGCAACGCTACAACACGATTATAGCGACGTCATGAGACAATTCCACAGGCATACCATTCGATTGGGTGTTAATACGGATATGTAAATAACGATAATGCAAGAGACACAATTAATTAGGGGCAAGCTCTCAATAATTGACTATTCATTTAAAATCTGAGCATAAAAAAAACTAAGGTTTGGTAGCGTAGAGATCGAGAGGTATACCACAGGGACGAGGTAGCAACGATCGTGCCCGGAATTTTACCACGGCTGACTTGTCTCTGGACGGCACTGGACAAGCTGGACACAGGTAGAGGAGGACACCGGGAGGGGTGTGTGGGCTTCATGAGGTAGCGGCCTCCTTCGAAACACAGAAAGTGTCCAACAGGGAGAAAGGGGAATGTCGGGGGTCACTGAATCCGCTGGAGGAAGGTACGGGAGGACTCTTCGGTGGCAGGCGGAGCTTCAGGAAACGGAATCGGCGGCCGGCGGAGCTTCGGGAGATGCTTCCGTCGGGGAAGCTAATTACAGACAAGCTCGGGGCTGCGAGTGATGTCGTCGAGCGGGGGAAGAAACTAGGCGGCGGGGAAGGTTGCTCCTGGCGGTGTCTTCGTCGTCGGAGGAGGACCGGAAGGGAAGAACGAAGGGGAAAGCGACGTCGGACAGTGAATCTGATCGTAAAAGGTAGGGCGACGCTGGATGCGAATCGAACAAATCAAAGGTGATTGTTCAGTTCAATTCCAACCGGTTTTTTTACAAGGAGGAGGGGGGTGCTTTTATAACCCAATTTTAGGGTTATAAAATGGCTAATGGCAACTTCACATACAAGGGCAGATTTTTAAAGGAAGGGGAGGAGAAATTCTACGGTGGGTTTGGCTGTAGGCTTAGGGAAGAATTTTTAAAAAAATAGTTAATTAATTCAAGCTTGCCCTAAACTAATCTATCCCTAAATACCGGACCTGTGCATTTAGAGTCTCGTTGGCCGGTCACACCAACGAGCCAAACAAAATTTTGCGCCGAAGCATGCGCGATACAAAACTACACAAAAGTGTTAATATCGTGCGCATACAACTCAACACAACAAAATACGTCAAATGCGCCACAACATGCGCTACACAAATAAAACAGGTACAAATAAAAATAAAGATGCGTCGCGGGTTGCATCACAGTGTCTCTTGAAGAGGTCCTTCGCAGTTGCAAAGGCGGGTGCCCCTAAATAGATATTCCTAACTGACTACATACTGTGAAGTGGGATAAATCCCACTATGCTGACACGCAACCCAGATGTCACGAAAAAAGGATCAGTGGTGTACAAGTCACGTTGTGAATCTAAGTCTGTAATGCAAGGCTGAAGGGTGACTACTAATGTGTCTGACGACTAAGGGTGTCAGCTACGCAATTCGTGACACCGAGTTTGTGCTTCAAATGAAAAGTAAACTCCTACAGGTAAGCAACCCACTTGACATGACGTCTGATCTCTTTCTGGGAGATTAGATCTTTTAGTGCCTAGTGATCGATATTCAACACAAACTCACACTGAATCAGGTAGCGTCTCCAATGGCAGAGCGCCAGAACATTGGTGTAAAACTCCAAGTCATAGATGGAATATCTAGCCTTCGCCTCATTCAGCTTCTCAACTCTCACTAAAGAATCTTATAGGTCGACCCTCCTGACTCAAAACTGCATCAATGCCTATAATAGACGCATCACAATCAACCTCAAAAATCTTATCAAAATCAAGTAGCGCAAATACAGGCGCACTCGTGAGTCTCTCTTTAACCAACAAAAAGGCATGCTTGGCTTCTTCAATCCAAACAAACAATCTATTTTTCAAACAATCAGTTACAAGTGTTATCAAGGTACTAAAATTCCCAATAAAAGGACGATAAAAGGATGCTACCCTATGAAATTCCCGAGCCTCAGTAATTGTCCTAGGGCTAGGGCATAATTCTATCGCACTGAACTTCTCTCTATTCACTTTAATGCCCTCAGAAGAAACGATATATCCTAAGAAGGTCAGACTATCAATCATAAATATGCACTTCTTCAAATATATATATATATATATATATATATATTTCACGTAGGATCTCTGAGACCTGCCTAAGATGAATCAGGTGTTGATCAGGATCAAGACTATATTAAGATATCATCAAAAAGTACACCACTACGTAGACTTTTATGAGTGGTCTAAGCACTTGATTCATCACTCGTATAAATGTGCTGGGAGCATTGGAGAGCCCAAAAGGCATCACCAACCACTCGTATAATCCTTCCCTATTCTTAAACGCAGTCTTCCATTAACCGCCGAGTCGAATTCTAATCTGGTGGCATCCATTCTTTAAATCGATCTTCAAAAACACACGGGAATCACTAAGCATACTAACATGTCATCCAAACGGGGAATCAAAAAATGATATTTGATGGTGATTTTATTTATCGCTCGACTGTCTACGACGGGGAGAGGAGCCCCCCACGGGTCAGAGCAGAAGGAGGCTATAAGAAGCCCGTGGAGGAGGGTGGAACCACGGAGAGAAGAGGAAGAGGAAATAGAAAGGGAGGCCGCAGGAAGCCGAGCGGCAAGGGAGGGGAGCGGACAGAGGTTGCAGGCCGCAGAAGAGGAAGGAGACAGCCCAAGGTAGGCGGTTAAGAAAAGAGAAGCCGCCCAAGGTGGATCGCTCCCTCTGATACCATGTAGAAGGAAAAAAGGAACTTTGTATATATGTTCACTTGTGTCAAATACAAATAATGAGTACATATTTATAGGAGGGAGAAAGAGAGAGGAAGGTCCTATACATTATGTGGGACTAAAGAGAAGAGAAATAACAATAAAAAAATACATAATGGGTCTTTGTCAAATGGGCTTCTCTAACACTATTGATAGTCATGCGGCGACCACAAATAAGACGATAAATGAGATAGATGGAAAGTCAATCGTAGAACAAACTAATAGTACATGGGAACGGACGAAAATGGATGGCGAAGGAAGCACTAAAAGGAGGAAGAAGAGAGATGTAGGGGGTGTTGATGCCATGGCGGCAGATATAAATACATTGGTTGATTCAGTGCAAGAGGCGGCAGACATCAAGCCTATGAGCTTGTCCTGTCCCTCATTGAGCAATACTAATGGCATCTATATCGCAGAGTCAATTTAAGTCAGGGGAGAGGTGTGAATTTAGTAATGGGGCTGTAGTTGTGACTTGTGAGTAGTTATGGGGAAGTTAGGAAGGTAATTGAGGGTTAGTGGACGGTAGTTATATGATAATGGGATTATTACTGGGTAGTGAGAGTTATGAGGGTAGGTTTGTGATGCAATCCAATTTCAAAACAACTCAATTGCACCGGATTCAATCCAAATTGTAACAGAATGAAAGCAAGGATCAAACTAGAAATGATTGTAAGGAAGAATTACAGAAATGCTTAGTTCAACCTTAAGGAGAAGCTCCTGAACAGGTAAGCTGGGTCGAGGGGGAGGGGGGTTGCAGCAATTCAGCTATTTTGATCCTTTCATGTTACCGGAGGAAGGAAAAGAGAGGTAGCCGGAGTTAGGGGAGAAGAAAGGTGACAAGAAAGGTGATGGGAAATATAGAAGAAACAAAACTATTTTATTAACATAATCCTTGACTTATGAATACAATACATCCAGTATTTATACCGTAATTACACGGGTATTTAAGAAAATAGAGCCGTTGGAAATGAAAGCATAAAAGCATGACTTTTGAGGCTGCAATCTGAACGGTTGCAGTGAATGCGTCCTATCAACCCTTTCATAAAAGCATGACTTTTGAGGCTGCAATCTGAACGGTTGCAGTGAATGCGTCCTATCAACCCACGTGGCATTATATGTCTACGTATGTCCTTTCTTGAATGTGTTGGCAGCTGATCTGGTCTGTTGATTAGGATTGAGGTGATCAGGCCCCTTACTTTATTCAAACAGGGGTTCACCACTCCTCGTGGCGACAAAAGAAGAACAGCTGATAACAGACCGATTCCACATCCCCTATCCCCAGCTAATTATGTCGCTCTTAGCTGGCAACAGAGTCACAATTTTATCCTCAATAAAAAAACGAAATCCAAATTTAGTCTTCCCACCAATTTCAACTAACAGGGATTATGGTGGTAATTCAACACCCATTTAAAATTGGTTGATCACAGCCACTGAATTGATTAGGCCGAATCAGTATGGTGTTTTATGTGTTGAGTGGGAGGGTGATCGTGATGGAAGGGGTGACCTGGATTGCCATGATTCCCAATCATGGCGGCCTAAAAAACACAAACATAAAAATTAGTAAAATTCCAAGATCAATGATCAGCTCCAAATGAACAAACAGGATCAATAGTTCCTCGCCCAATGCATGTAGAGCCTTGGAGGTCAGGTGACACGATCCTCACCATTATGTATTATGGTGAAGATACATTCCAGATCACCTTAAATCTTTGAATCTGTCAGTTTTAAAAAAAAAACTATTACTGGCTAAGTAGCTCTAATTTTGTAACTAAATGTTTCTTTTGTTTCTGAAATTATGTGTACATTATTGTAATATAAGTTATTAGTTACTAAATCAATTAATAATTCTCATTACACTTGATTCTCATAACGTATACCCACTATGAATTAGTTCACTACTCATTCTACTAATTGGTTCAAGTCACCACCAACAAAAATCATCTTGTCCACAAGTATGCATTTCAGTAATTATTCATTGTTACTTCCCAAAAAATATATTTTAATTTATCCTGTAATCCAACACGACGAGCTTGAGAAATGATCAATGTCATAATACAATCATAGATAATCATCCTAATAAAAACAAACATGTCACTAACTTTATATTCTTTCCACAATTTCACATTTCACCTCAATGTAAAAAATATCATTCGCAAAATGCATATTATTAACTTTTACAACGGATAATAAGTTTGGGCCTTCCCCTAATGCCCTTGAGATTTCTCCTTTTCATTTAAATTTCTATCAAACAGCTTTCATATTGTAGGCAAAGAATGTCTAAATCCATACATAGGCAATGCAAAAAAATGGCTTCTCACAATCTTTAAGGGGTTCATTGCTTCTGGTCATTATCATACTGACTGAAGATGGCATCTAAAAACTCAAATATGGATTGAATAAGGAGATAAATTCTATGTCAATAATCTGACTGCGATGATTCTTTCTTTGTTTTGGAGTTGGATGTATATTTGTCTAAACTCTGCCTTAAATCTGAAGGCCTTATTATCAAGGTATTAAACGTCAACATGATTTGATGACCAAAAACTATGCAGTTGTTCATTCATAGTTGAGAAGTTATCCAACTCATCTTTAGGCAACTAATTAAGGATATTCTATTAAGGGTTCTTTCCAATGAATTACTTGGATCTCGAATCAACTCATTAAGGATCTTGAAATGTCAAAAGACTCAAAACAACTTGTCTTAACTTTTCCTTCTTCAAAAAATGTGAATCAATTGAACATTGAATAAGACTGATTAAGAGAAATTAATCACATGAGTCATTTTGCCTATGATCACTCACCACCTAGTAAACTAACCATGATTTCTTTTACTTCAACATTTTTTGAAGGTCAGCTCCTTTGATTAGCACTGTAATTAAATGATATTTGATGTCATTTTAATTCAATTATATTGACATGTAAATATAACCTAATATCAATATTGTTGACCACCATTGTTAACAACACTATTGCTCATGCATGATGCATCTCACAAATGTTTCAAGGTTTTTGAAGCATGTGACCAATCATACAACCATGATAAGTTTGTAAGAGATGTTAAAGCACAATATTTTGATGAATTATCCAGCCTTAATCTTCAACTAATTGACCGCCTAAATAAAAAGTTGCAATACAATCTATACACAAAACACCGACAAAAGCTTAGAATAGATTCACTAAATATGCTGCAGATAAATTGTCCTCAGCGATCTGCCATCCAGTTTGAATGCACTGTCAAAAACTGTGCAAAGATGCCTCACATCACAAAACTGTGCAAAGATACCTCACATCACACAAATACTATTTACTAATGTGAAGCTACTGGTATAGAAGAAAAAATGGGGTTAATTCATTTAATTTTAACAATAAACTGAATGACTTGTGTGAATACTTTCTCTTAATCAAGGCTTATGCATTATTCTATTGACACTTTTTTTTCTCAAGGACGCAAAGCTAGGATAGGTTGTCTTCAACATCCAAAGTTCCTTAATGGGTTGAGTGACTTGAGTCAGTATATTACAAGCTGCCTAGTACAATAAAATAAAAGCCCATGCGGAAAATAAAATGAACCAGCATAGTCAGATTATCAACATAGTATTCCCCTCCTTGTTCAACTGACGTTTGAGTTTTTAGATGCACCTTCATTCATTATGATAATGAACAGAAGCCCCCCCCCCCCCCCAAAGATCAAAAAGTACACCAATTTTGCAATACAACGTTAATTGATCCTAACATATCTTTTCTTTTTTGGTATCCTGGCACTGTTATGATAATTACATTGTTGTAAAGGAGCATTTTCTTGATACAAACAAGGATAATAAACTTTTTTTTTCAGACTTTGGGTATCTTGACAAACAATTACATTATTAACATCTTGCCATTAATTTTATTTAAAAAAAATTATCAAAAGAAGATATCTCTGAATCAGTTCACATTGCACTGCATTTGTCATTCTCATGAAAAAAATAGGTTCATTTCTTATGTTCACATCCATAATGAGCAAAGGCATTATTTAAACCATAAAGATGGGTGGAATAAAGAGAGAAATATTATATGTCAACTACATAACTTCATCTACTCTTTCATTTTTACAAGTTTTTTTTACATTTGTGTCAATTCCTCCTTCAATCCAAAAACCTTATTAATTATTATCGAGATATTTAGATGACCAAGACTGTATTCATCGTTGAAAAGTTACCCTTAAGCTCATGATTTGAAACTTAATGGGTTACTTGGAACTTAACCAGTAAGGATGCTAAGAAATGAACCATGAATGTAAAACATAAGTACACATAACAAAGCCCAAAGGAACTAAAAGAAAAGATCATAAGAATGAAAACACAATGCATTCAAATCTAGAAGACAAACACATGTCACAGTAGCAATTGAAATTCACAGCAGAAAATTTGAAGGCAAAGCAAGCAATAAGTAGCAGATTCGTAAGGAGAACAAGAAACAACAATAAAATTATGACACTAGATTACCCCCAGGATCAAACCTCGAGCACTCGATTCTTCCGCTTTACCTAGAACCTGAGTTTGGTAAAAAACCAACGGTTCTTCCCGCTCTTGAAGCGTTCCTCAAAACGCGCCTTGGTCTCTTTCAACGCGGTGACCTTCTTATCACGAGACTGGAGCGATTCGACGGTGACGACATCCTTCAGATCAACGTCCAAGGTGTATCGTGTGGGCATGATGTGGGTGTAGTTAACAAGCTTGAGGAAAGCCTTCACCCTCGACTTCTTCGCCGTCTTCTTCGCCGAGTCCTTGCGGATGACCTTCTTCGGGTACTTTGCGATGCCAGCGACGAGGCAGTGGCCATATGCTCGATCGCGGCTTCCATCGTCAAAGGAACGGATGATGACCGCCTTCCGGCCAGCAAACCGGCCGTTGAGGACGATGACGACCTTCCCTGGCTTCAGAAACTTCACCATTTTTTGCCCTTCTCTTTCCACGGCTCGCCGCTCCTTCCCCTTTCACGGATGTTCGTGGCCAGTTAGGAGCCAATTCGAAACCCTAATCTTACCTATAAGATAGCGGAAGTTTAGGGTTACGATTTTGCCTTCGCCTTTAGGTGAAACGCCCTATATATGCAATTGATATATATAGGGCGCTGTTAAGTGCACACTACTTTTTGATCCAACGGGTTCTCTTTTTCCCAACCTTTTATATTTTTTTAATTCGAAAATATCGTGTCCACTAGATTTTTTGGGGGAATAATCCTGTCCACTAAAGATGAAATGGATCCCCTCCATTTCATTTGAAATGGAGAGGATCCCGATCCCTACTTTTGGCTATGTGCACATCTTTGATATGTGCACATCATAAATTTTATTTGTAGATCAAAATGTCAAGTGTTAAAATTTGGAGTGTTCGGGTGGCCTGATCTCTAACCGCAGCGGTCTATTTGTTCCTGCAGTCTTGCGGTCTGGCGGTATGGCGTAGAGAAGCCGCAGCAGTCCATTTTCCACATCAAGTAAACACCATAAAATTTATTTGCGTGACAAATTGTTAAATAAACACAAAAATAAAGTTTGAGTTCGTGTAGACAAAAAACTAAAAACAAACGAAATTAAAAACAAAAATCTCAAATCATTTCTACCGATATAACAAAAAATTTACACGGTCCATTTTTAAGTTCGTGTAGACATGCACGAACATAAAGATATGAATATTAGTTGTCTTAAATAAATAAAATACTTGCAAGTTACTTAAAATTAAATATTAATACATGTACGGTCATTTTGTTTGTTCACGCTTTCTTTTGGTCGCCCCTTTAAACGACCCAGAACCAAAGGTTCTACAGTTTGATTTGTTGTAGATCTAATAGCTCCCGTAATTTTCTTTTCAATTCATTTTTTTGAATAGTCAATGATGTATTGTATTTTTGGAGTATCTCATCCAACTCTACTTGTATGTCATCTGAAGCGAGGCTGAAGCTGGGGCGAGGATGGGTTTCAACTTTCCGAAAAAAATAGGAGTGGGGTGTCCACTTAGGTTTAATATGAGTGGGATTGGAAAAAAGTAATGGTATTGTTTATTTTAAGAGTTTGGTGTGCACATAGCAAAAAGTGGTGTGCACGTAACATCGCCCTTTATTTTAAGAGTTTGGTGTGCACATAGCCAAAAGTGGTGAGAAATGTTGACGCACTAGCCAATTATGTATGACCTTTTTCCCACGAGAAAATTTTAGGTGGGTTACTTCCACCCATTTTTAGGTGAGAGATGTGTGTTTACCGTAGGATCGAGCATTCAATAACTGAGATATGGTCATATCTGTTGGAGATAGTACCGTATGTACCCCGCCGTATCGATACGGCAGTATCTTGGCCGTTAATCTTTATTTAACTGCAGATTTCGGCCGCATCTCTCACCTAGATCTAGGTGGGAGTAACTCACAGTTACCTACAATTTGGCAGTGTTTGGGAAGAAAAGACGAGCACCAGCTCACGACGGCCGTTTTGAACGGGCCAAAGGCGCCGTTTGGGAAGAAAAGGTGAGCACCACGGCCGGCGGGGCCAAGTCGGAGAAAAGTCGTTTGGGATACCGACGCGCCCTCCCTTTAGCGACGACCGTCATGAACAGGAGCAAACGACCCTTTTTCACGCTGGTCTTGGGAGCACCTGTCCACGTCCCCGTCGGCCGTTTGGGACAACAGTGCGCAGGTTTGCTCTCTCCTCCCCGGCGTGCCACCGGGCCAGTTTTCAGCCAGAAAAACGGCGAGGACCGTTTCACCGTTCAGGCCAGCCTATTTGTCTCTCCTCCAGCACGGCCCCACACCGGGTTGTCAAACGAGCCTAATTTTGACTATGTCACTCACTTTCAGTCTCTTTGTCCGGGTCTGTAGATGGCCATCTTCCTTTCAATGTATAGATTTGTGTTGGTTATTGGAGAAATTTTTTGATATGTTGAACATACATGGGAGAGAAAATACAGTCACTTGATCATTATTTCAATGGTATACGATCATTTTTCAAAATATGATCGTGTTACAAAATACAGCCGAATCTAACGGCGAAGGATCTCAGCCGTTGAAATCACGAATCGTACGGTTGGATCTCCTCCGCGCACGGAACAATAATAGATGCGTTAAACGTACAAAAAAAAAATCCTGATTATTGAGTGTATTGTATGAACTTGTCATAGTATCCTATTTTCCCTTTTCTCGTGCTACTCCTAGACTTCATTTCTAACAAAATACCATGAGTGCTAGTTTATAAGAAACATACGTCTTGCACAATGAATGGTGGTATTTGGTATTGTAATGGTGGTTTTGTTCCTTGCCTTAAAAGTTTATGAGCACTTTTTTCTGTTCTTTGTTAGGTAATGTGATGAAGTTACTTCTTCCATTCCTCATGATAATCAGTGATGTTTCTCCAAACTTATAAATATTTATCTGTAAGAAAAAAATACAGTTTGATGTTTGACAATTTCCTAAATGAACATATGCTCCTGTGGTGGTTACATGATGTTTGGTTTGTAGTGTGCATGTTACAATTATGCGATAATGACAGTGCGTAATTTTATTCAAAAACATCTTTTATGTGTGGAAGATGATTTCAATGATAGTGATGATTATGATAACTTTGTTTACCCAGATCAACATGACACACAATGACGTCGGGAAGTGATGCACTTTGCACAGTTCGCAAGTAGTGGGCCTGGAATAGAAAAATAACGAAAAAATTGTAGTATCATGTAACGACTTACAAACTTTGTTATTTTAATGTATATGACGCATAGCTGTTAATGATTTTGTATTTGAAAAAAAATTATATTACAAAATATCGCATTATTGTTCGAACAACTAGACAACTATATTTTTAAACTCCATTTGAATGAACAACAATCAAAAGAAACACACCCTAAAAAGTACTGATTGACCTGAAATTCAAAAACTTTACATGTCTTGCCTTAAATTAAAGTAAAAAAAAATATATCAAGATTATAAAAGCAAGTGGGCTTATCTATTACCGTGTGGAGGTTAAAATTTGCATCTTCATTCAGTCATTTTAACAAACACCATAAGCTCATTTATGATTCCGTACATCGTCTTCAATCATCCTCTCCATCGCTCTCATCTTTCACATTGGCTTGAATAAAAAAAAAAGATTATAAATGCAAGCGGGCGTGTTGAGGTTAAAATTGCAGGTGCATCTTCATTCAGTCATTTAAACAAACACCTTAAGCTCATTAATGAATCCGTACATAGGCTTCAATCATCCTCTCCACCGCTCTCATCGTTCTCCTTATCTCCAGCTCCGAAGTCCAGTACCAAGAATTCCGACTCCTCCGAATCCAAATCATCCTCGCGGTCGACCGAGTAGCGATCCACAACTTCCTCCTCATCGGAAGAAGAGGAATCGGATTCCGATTCCACCTCCTTCCTCGGCGCAGGTGGGCTGCGATTGCGCATTCGGGCGTAGTTACGAGAGGCGGCTACGATGGCCGGAGGTGGGAGCTGCTGGACGAGGACGCCGGAGGACAGTCGGGCGGCCTCACGGGTGATGGTGCAAGCATGTCTTCTCAGGGCCATCCAGGCCGCTGGCGTGGCTCCGACCATTTCCTACAAGTAAATTTGACAGACGAGGATAACGATTTTACACTTCCCAGTTAATCATGATTATAATATGATCGATTTTTTAGTATTAAAATTATTTCTTTAAAAAGTTAGTGTTAATTGTTACGGACACACAGTGATGGGCAAAAAGCCCGCCCGGCCCCGCATATGCCCGGCTAGGCCCGGCCCGGGCCAAGGCCGGATTTGGGGCCCTTATCGGGCCCCAAATTTGCCGGTTGCCTGGTCCGGTGCCCGGCCCGGGATTAAATCCCGCATGTTTAGGCTGGTTTTTTTAATTCAGCCCGACCCGGGCCCGGCCTGAAGGGTTTAACCGGGCTCTCCTTTTGAGATGGAGCCCGTACCGACTTCATTCAAACCGGGCCCGGGCAGGGCCCGGTTGGTAAAAAGCCCGGCCCGATCGGGCTTTTTGCCCATGACTACGGGGCACATCAATAATAATGACTATGTGGACACCATTAAGGCTCCGTTCGGCACAGTGGCGGCGGTCATGAACTCGGGATTAAAATGTCATTTGTTCACGCTTACCTAAAGAACTTCATTCACTTTTATGTTCAAAGAGTTGATGTTTGTTAGGTGATTCTTAACGAATGACGTTTTAACTCATGCCTTTAGGACCGCCACCACGGTGTCAAACGGAAAGGGTTGTAAGGCAACTTGTTAAAAGTCTGTTTTCTTTCTTTTTTTTCTCTCTACGGCTATGCACAGCCCAGCCCAATGCTGGCTATCCTCTTGCGAGAGTGAATTTTCTTCTTTTCTCTCAAAGTTTGAGGCTGCGTCTTCGCCCCTTTGCAATGACAAAGGTTAGATCTAAAAGAGAATGAGCACTATAAAGAAAAACCTGAGAAATTTTGTTTTCTTTGCAATAAACCCAATCATATTCCAATGGATTGCTATTATAAATGTAAAATGTGTAAAAAACCAACCCATCTTGACAAGGATTGCTGGTTCAAAAGCAAAGAAAAGGCAAATATGATGGAGAATATGGATTCCCTGTTTTTTTTCATGTAATTCGGTTGAAGAACATGATGCACAAGTATTTCGATGGTTCATCGATAGTGGTAGCTCTAGTCATATGAGTGAACACAAATCACAGTTTAGCATATTGGATGAAACATACAAATCCAATGTCTATCTGGGAAATGGCAACGCCCTAAAGATTAAAGGTAAAGATACAGTTGTTATCATAACTAAGCAGGGACAAATGAAAGCTATTTCTGATGTGTTAAGGGAACCAGGCTTAACAAAAAATTTGTTAAGCGTGGGAATGTTGCTACAAAAAGGATATACAATCATGTTTCAAATGGACAATGCCACATTAGTGAGAATAACAGGAAAGTGCCACTTATTACAGTGCCCATAACTACAAATAGAGTGTTCTGTATCGACACTCACGTTGTTGCTCAGACTACACTCATTAATCAATCGCCGAGAGAAAATGAGTCCAGTTTATGGCATAGAAGACTTGGGCACACTCATTGGGAAGCCATAAAAACAATCTGGACTAAACAACTCATGTTAGGGTTGCCCGAGTTCACTGTTCAACCAAGCTTTTGTGAAATTTGTGTAAGAAGCAAAACGCACAAATTGTCATTTCCACAAAAATCATCCTATAGAAGTACCAGGCCCCTGGAGCTAATTCATAGTGATTTATGGGGACCATCGCAGGTAACTTCACTGGGAGGAAAAAGGTACTTCCTATTGTTGGTAGATGACTATTCCCGATATATGTGGATCATTCATCTAACAATAAAGGATCAAACATTTGAAGCATTTACTGCTTATCATCGTATGATTGAAAAGCAGTTAAATCAACGTATTACTTGCCTACGAACAGATAGAGGTGGAGAATTTATGTCTCGCCAGTTTGTTACATATTGTCGTGAAGCAGGTATAAGAAGAGAACTTGCAGCCCCAAGATGTTCACAGCAAATGGGGTGGCAGAAAGACGCAACCGCACAATTTTGGAAATGTCCAGAGCAATGATGCTTAACATGAAGATACCAAAAGAATTTTGGGGTGAGCTGACAAATACAGCAGTGTATATACTTAATCAAAATGATGTGATCTTTGATGAAGAGCAACCTTGGCAATGGGAATCAGAACAAGAGCAGATTACCTTTCCTTATGCAACTACGGTTGATCAAGTAGCAGAACCACTTCAATCCATCCAACCAGTTGATAAGGGGCAACATATATCAGATCTCGGTGATGAGTCAGAAAGCTCAGAATCATCATCTCCCCATAAAGAACGCAGTTTACAAGAGATATATCAACAATGTGAAATTATCTTGTTTACTGATACTCCCAACACTTATGAAGAAGCTGTTAAACAGAAGCATTGGAGAAAAGCTATGCAAGAGGAATTCAATACTATTGAAAAGAATGCTACCTGGTCATTAACCACAAAGCCCTCTAACAAAGATGTGATAGGGGTGAAGTGGATATATAAAATAAAAACTGATGAGCAAGGAGCATTGGTGAAGTATAAAGCATGTTTAGTCGCAAAGGATATACACAACAGCCAGGAAAAGATTTCGTAGAAACCTTTGCACCCATGGCAAGGTTTGAAACAATTCACTTCATTCTAGCATATGCAGCTATACACAATCTATCCTTATATCAAATGGATGTAAAAACAGCATTCTTAAATGGACAAATATTGGAGGATGTGTATGTTGAGCAACCAAAGGGATTTGAAGTACCTGGTAAAGAAGAACATGTATATAAACTACATAAAGCTCTATATGGGTTACGTCAAGCGCCACGAGCCTGGAAAACCAATTTGGATCAGTATTTACTTGAAACAGGGTTCCAGCGTTGCCCAGTTGAAGTTACTTTATATACTAAAAGTGACAATGTGCACATTCTCATTGTATGTGTATATGTCGACGATATAATTGTAACTGGAACCTCACCTGATCAAATCGAGCAATTTAAACATCTGATGAACCAAAGGTATGAAATGCAAGATCTTGGTTTACTTCATTTCTTTCTGGGAATGCAAGTAAAACAAAAGAAAGAATCTATTTTTTTGTCTCAAGAAAAATATATCATGGAGTTGTTGAAAAAACATCAACTGAAAAATTGTAACCCAACGCTCACACAATTAGGAACACATGAAAAACTGCATAAGAAAAAGGAGGATTAAGCAGGTGCTGATACAGAGGCATATAGATCTCTAGTCGGATCTCTGTTGTATGTCACCCACACGAGACCAGACATTGAGTACGCAGTGAATCTAATTTCACGGTATGTCTCTAATCCAAGCACCCATCATTATGCTATAGCCAAAAGAATACTCCGTTATTTACAAGGGACAAAACACTATGGATTGTTGTTTCAAAAAAACAAAGGCATGGGGTTATGTGGCTATGCAGATGCAGATTGGGCGGGAGATCAAGAAGATCGAAAAAGCACAACCGGCTATATATTCTTCTTAGATACCAATATCATTTCTTGGAGTGCACGTAAGCAACAAACTATAGCCCTATCCATAACGGAAGCTGAATATATTGTCATGAGTAGTGCAGCATGTGAAGCATTGTGGTTACAACAGTTACAATGCTGGCTAGAAATCAAAGACGAAAATAAGAAAGAAACACAGAAAGACAAAGTCCCAAAGATTCGTCTGCGATGCGATAATACATCAGCGATGACATTAGCAAAAAACCCTGTTTTTCATAACAAAAGTAAACACATCGAACTTCGACATCATTTCATTCGAGAACAAATCGAGCTCCAGAAGATCAGTCTTTGTTATTGTAAATCAGAAGAGCAACTTGACGAAGGCACTTCCCAGAAACACATTTTTGCATCTAAGAACAGAAATTGGTGTTCGGCCCTCTCCTGATTAAGGGGAGGAATGTGAGGAGTGACCTAATCAGTAGAAGTCCCGACAAAAGAAGGAAAATGATATACAACTGTAATAGAGTGTTAGTACAATATATAATAAATGATGTCTGTAAATTGTAATAGAGTGGAAGGGTAGATAAGTAAGTCTACTGTGTTGATAAGGTTGAGCCTACCAATATATTGGAGGCAGCAGACTAATAAATCATCTTCTTCCTGTACAATTTGGCTTACAGTACTTGCTTGTGAAACCTACACGGGCCGCCCCCCTGTAGGATAGATGTCAGCTACCTCCCTCGAATGCCATGGAGGTGCTCCCGTTGGCCGCATCACCGACGTCGTCCGATCGGCCCACCACGATCATGGTCGTCCGTTGCGCGAGTAACCGCCCGCGAAAATTCCATTGTTAGTGGGGGGTTTATGGTTTTAGTGGCGGTCTGCATTTAGTAAACACTACGCGATATATATGCGCTCAGACTGTGCTTAAAATAATAACATTGGTGGTTACAGTGTGCGGATAGACACAAAACTACCGTAACCACTTCCTGGAGGCTAAAAAAGGCCCCCGGGCCTCCTCAATTCTCACATTTCTCCCATGTGCTTTCTTCTTGCTCAAGCCAGAGTTCTGTCAGAATTCTCCTACGAGCCACCGCTTTTCCACTAGAATTCTCATATGAGTCACCGCTCCTCCACCAGAACTCTCATACAAGCCACCGCCACTCCACCAGAAATTCGGCTAAGTCCGCAGCATAACCACCAAAAAGACGTTATGCTCGTTGCAAGAAGAAAGCCTTGTTCGCGTACAACCTCCAACAAGCCCGCTCCAACCTCATTCCACGTGTTTCGCGTCCGTCCTCGCACAAAGATTGTGAAAGTTAAGCCTCACGTGGAGCAGCCTGTTGCCTGTCGAGCACCAAAGATTCTCTCTCACCTCCAAAGTGTAACGAGCAGCGGCCTGTCGCCCTCAATTCTTCAACAGATCTGTAACTCGAAACGCATAATGCAGTTTGACCGGAACAGATCAGGTCACGTAATTTTTTACCCGATTGAGGAGTTTTTTCACGTAAAAATCACTTTGTTCACTTGTTTTCTTACTTTGTGACTGATTGCACGCCCGACCGCTCTCGGGTTAAGACAGTCACATTTAGACTGGTTTAGGAGCGTCAAGTTAGACCGGAACAATACTCAACAACATAATCAAATATTACAAATGAAAGTGAAAGTTTCTGAACGGAAGAATCCAAAAGAATAGGTGGTAATCAACACTTTGGTCTGAGAAAATATGGGAAAGCAATTAAAAATACTCAACCTTGGAATAAACCTGGAAGAGGTAGAGGTTGAGGGAGAGGACAAATATAACTGCAAGGGTTTGGTATTGGTCAATCTTCTACCTATTGCATCATTTACAATAAAACAACTCACAATTCTAGAGATTGTTATGCAAGATTCAAAAGATGTAAAATTTATAATCATTCAGATAAGGATTGTTGGCATAAGAAAGCCTCTCATTTTGTTGAAAAGAGAAAGAGGGAGAAGGTGTAGAGAGTCTGTTTTATTCATGTTTTATAACATAAACAATCCAATCAAATCTTTGGTACATATATAATGGATGTTGAGCCCATATGACTTATCAAAAGTCCCACTTTGTCACACTAGATGAAACACATAAATCAAAAGTTTATCTAGACAATGGTAAAGCTTTAAAAATTGAAGGAAAGAGAACAATAAAGATAATTACTCCAACCGGCCAACTGAAGCAAATTTCTGAGGTACAATATGTGCCTCAGTTAGCTCAAAATCTACTTAGTGTAGGACAATTAATTGAAAAAAGATATCAAGTATCTTTTTAAAAGAATCTTTGCAACATCATTGAAGCAGCTACAGAGGCCCTTATTGTCACAGCAGTCATGAGAAAGAATCGAGTATTTTTCGTAGACTTATCTATTTCTACACAACCAACTGCTCTCACCTATCGTCAAACATATCATCCAAATCAATTATAGCATCATCGACTGGGCCACCCGCACAATGAAGCAATTTATTTGATGAAAAGCAAAGAGCTGGTTTCAGGGCTACCTGCAATAACCAAAATCATATTTTCTGCACAAACTGCGTTGAAGGAAAGGCACACAAATTGCCATTTCCTCTATCTACAAAAGGAATATCCAATCATACTTTAGAACTAATCTATGGGGATCTATGGGGACCCACAGTAACTAAATCAATTGGAGGTAAGTACTACTACTTCTTATTAGTGGATGATTATCGCAAATATATGTGGGTATATTTTCTTGTTGCTAAATCAGAAACTACGCAAGTGTTTCAAACATTTTAATTAGAAGTAGAAAAACAGTTCAACCATTCAATAAAACAGTTCAGAACAAATAGGGGGGGGGGGGGATTCACCTCTATTCTGTTTCAAAACTTCTATGCAGCAAATGGTATACGAAGACATCTAACAACACCATACTCCTCTCAACAAAATGGTGTGGTAGAAAGAAGGAAAATAATAGTTGAAATGACCAGAACTATGCTTTTAACTAAAGGCTTACCTAAGGAATACTTGGTTGAAGCTGTGAACACAACAATTCATATCTTAAATAGAGCCCCTACAAAAGCCCTTCGTAATTCCACACCATATGAACAACTTTTTCAAAGGAAACCATCAATACAACATTTGAGAATTTTTGGTTGTCTTGCATTTATGCTTATACAAAGAGGAAGAGAGGAGAAACTAGATAGCAAAAGTAAAATGTGTAACACCACATACCTTTGCTCAAGCCAAGGAGCTGCCTGAGTGGCAACAAGCTATGAAAGAGAAAATCTATATGATAAATAAACACCACATATGGAATCTAGTCACTAAACCTCTTAACAAGATAATAGTTGGACTAAAGTGAGTTTATAGAATAAAATATTATGAAGATGGATCAATTGCAAGATATAAAGCTCGACTAGTAGCAAAAGGCTATGTCCAATAGTATGAAAAAGATTACGAAGAAACTTATGCTCCGGTTGTTAGAATGACTACCATTCACCTTCTATTAGCATATGCAACCCAATATCATCTCCATGTGTTTCATTATGATGTTAAATCAGTTTTTTTGAATGTCTTACTAGTTGAAGACGTATTTGTGAAACAGCCACAATGATTCATTCAAAAAGGATAAGAAACAAAAATGTATAAATTACACAAAGCTCTTTATGACCTAAAACAGCACCCTAGAGTTTGGAATGACCATATAGATGCATACTTACAAGATAATGACTTCAAGAAATGTCAAACATAACTCACTCTATGTTGGGTCCGACGTTTCCTCACTTGACCCGTGGTGCTCTGCTATTTATTAAAAAATTAAGTAGCATTCTTTCCAACAGTCTGGGCGTTTGGAACAGTTGGATATGCGCTTGATCCTACATTTGGTATCAGAGGGGGTCACAGGTTCAAGACCGGGGGGGGGGGGGGGAGAGCGCTATTAAATCCCAATTTTTCCCTTCTACATCTATGGGTCCGGCGGGTCAGGCAAATCGTGGACATGTGGTAACCCCACCTTTGAGCCATGTGGTAACCCCACCCTTGAGCCGACGGGTTGTGCTGGACGCCGGGGGGGGGGGGATTGTTGGGTCCGGCATTCCTTCACTTGACCTGTGGCGCTCTGCTACTTATTTAAGAAATTAAATAACGCTCTTTCCAACAGTCCGAGCTTTTGGAACAGTTGGAAATGCGCTTGATCCTACACTCTATATACTAGAAGAAAAGAAGAGAAATTTCTTTTACTTGACCTCTATGTTGCTGATCTATTACTCGCAAGTAACTCCACTCAACTTCTACAGCTATTTCAAAAGGAAATGGACACTAAATATTAAATGACAACTTAGACCGCATGAAGTATTTTCTCAGCAACCAGGTTACTCAGTTAAAAGAAGAAATTTTTCTCTCCCACCAAAAGTATGCAAAAGAACTTTTAAAAATTCAATATGAGTGATTGTAATCCATCACTTACGCCAATGGAAAAAGGAGAGAAATTAATTAAATGAGAAACAGAGAGCTGTATGGCAGAAGATCTATATGGATCCAAATCTATTTGTCCAATACGGGTCTAAATATAGAGAATGACATAAATATCATTGCAAGATTTGTAAGTTTTCGTTCCAAAATCCATTTTGCAGCTTGATAAAGGAGGTCTCGGGTTCTATCCTAGACCTCAATAACCTACCTAGGAATTTATTTCGCGTGATCTGGGTTCATGTACCAGACAAGGGTCCCACAAGCGCCCAGGAGATTTGGTTGGGAGGTTCGTCATTCGACTGCAGTCAACCACCAATCTAATTCATGTACCCGACGAGGGTCCCACTGTGATTTCTAAGAGTATGGAACGAAAAAATTCCATCCACCTTAACAAAGGATTGCTACAAATAATGAATAAACTAATAGTTTTAAGTAAGAAGCAAGATAAAAGAACCAATATTTTATACATGAATGAAAGGATAATCTTAACATGAGCAAACACCTTTTATAACATGCTACTAAGGCTCCATTTGGCACGAAAAAAATTTAAGTAGGTTACTCTCATATATTAATAGGCTTAGCCGTTGTCTGATATCCTAAAGCCCATACGATTTTAAATACTGACCGTTGATTAATATTTCTCACAATTATGTTATTTCTGCAAAAAATCAACAATCAGTATTTAATAATTCACCTATTTCTAGATAGGAGAAACGCACGCAATTTTTTTTTCATTTGGAACGGTGGTGATCGGTCATAAACGCATGGGTTAAACTATCATTTCTTAAAGATCATCTAACAAACATCATCAGTTTGAACATAAAAGAGGATGAAGTTTATTTGGTGAGCATTAATGAATGACAATTTAATCCCATGTTCATAACAACCACCACTGTGCCAAACAGAGCCTATTCTTTCTCTGCTTGTAAATGAAAGGATAATCTTTCACATTCTGTTAAAGAAGACATTAGAAAAACTAGAAATAATATGTGCTGAAACCACAAATTCCATCCCCAAAATCATATTGGAATTGTTCCATCAACTCAAATTCCTTTATATAGTTGTATAGACTACTCACCGATACTCATGATTAATACAATATTCTCTCTACACAGAAACCTTTTTATAAATGCTAAGCAAGATGATGAACTAATCTTTAGCTTGAGCTGAAGCTACATCATCACTAAACTCAGTAGAAGAAATTCCTTCAAAAAAAATTGTTTGCCATAACGAACAGATTGTTAGAAAACATGGGATCCAAAAAACACGCAAGAAATCACAGAAAAAAACTAACAAGCAAAACACACAAGGATTTAAAACCCCCAAGATCGGAGAAAAAACACAACCACCAGCGCACAGAAAATTCACTATGAAAAGAGATCAAGAGTACACCGCTTCTACTCCCAGACGCAGTCAGACTCCACAAAATAACACAGATGAGGAGAACAAAAAACAGAGAAGAAATGTGTTACCAAACATCTTCCAAAGCAATTTATTTGCTAAGAAAAACTAGACCAGCATACAACACTATGATTCAAAGTTACTCGAAATAGAAGGCTTCATTAAATCATTCATCTAACAAGACATCAAGCAGACGAATATAAGTAAACCTGCGACCCTGCAAGGAAATATATGATCCAATCAATCGGATTCATCCCCAGCGTCATCCACGTCTAAGGATTCTTCATCAAATTCTAACTCATCTCTGTCTTCGTCATCGCTATCGGGTAAGAAATCTTCGGAATCATCACCGCCGTCGCCGTCGGAGAGATCGTTGTCTTTGGAGGGAATCGGGTGGCCGCGCGCGTATCCGCGGGTCTGCCCGGGAAAGGACAGAAAGAAGAGAGGGGAAGCTTTGGCGGAGCAGGCGGCGAGGTAGGAGTAGCAAGGGGCAGCGAGGATGGCAGGGGTGATCGATGGGCTCAGGAGTTTATTAATAGCGGCGGCGGTGATCCGCCTGAGGGCGGGAGAAGATACAGCGGTTCGAAGCATCTTGCTTTGCCGGCGCGGAAATGAGGGTTTCGGAGAGCGGTAACGACTCCTGAGGAGGGAGATGGCTAGGGTTTCTCTACGTTTCCGTGATGAGGGTTTTAATATGCGTCTCCATTTGCAGGCGTGTTATGGTGTTCCTGCAGTACATTTTAATTAAATATAACCAAAGAAGGTTCTGGATTGTTTCTTGAAGGTTTTTTACGACCAATAATGTTTTCAGCAGAAAATGTATTTTTAGGACCAAATTTTTAGGTGATTGTTAACCGCAAACCAGCTATTTGTTAGTGGCACCCCAAAACCTCATTATTTTTCGCGTCTTTTTAAAATACGTCTTGTACATGCAATTTCAGGAAAAGTGCTCAACACAAAAGTTGTACATATCGTCGAGATCTACAACTTTCGTGTTGAGCACTTCTCCTGAAATTGCATGTACAAGACGTACTTTGGAAATATGCTCAGATTTTACGCCTTTCAGAAATACGCCTTGTACATGCAATTTCAGGAAAAGAGAGATCTACAACTTTCGTGTTGAACACTTTTCCTGAAATTGCATGTACAAAACGTATTTCGAAAAGGCGCGAAAAATGAGTAGATTTTGAGATGCGACTAGCCAATAACGAATTGCAGTTAACGATCACCAATTTTTATGGGATTTACATTTTTTTTTTTAATATTGATTTCATAACCACTGAACGTCACGGGGCTCCCCTCATTGCTCTGTTTTTTCCTTGGACACCTACCCGAGTTTGCTCGTTTTTGCCCCTCCTTCCTCATTTTTTTCAAGGAAAGAGCACGTTTTTTTTTTATTTTAAATAAGAAAATATTTTTTAAAATTAAAGAAATATATATATATATACAAGTGACAGGCACGGGCCTTCGGCCCTGGGGGCATTCGACGGGAGTGCGACATTTGGTGGGGTGCGACATTCGCCGGGATGCGGCATTCGCCGGTGGTGCGATATTTGTCGTGGGGACGACATTTGTCGTGGGCGGCAACATTTGTCGTAAGCGGCGACATTTGTCGTGGGCGGCGACATTTGTCGTGGGCGGAAACATTTGTCGTGGACAATACCCGCCCCTATGACCTCGCACGACAGTACCCGACCGACGACGGCGAGCTTTGCCCGCTCCCGGGCCCGGCGGGCTCCGCCCGACCCGCAACATATACATATGAGTACTCAAAATGACCGTAAAAAAATATAAATCAAGAATATAATTTTTATTTTGTAAAACAAATTATATTTTAACGTTAAAATATTAATTTTTCTCTTGTCATTCCTAGCTATAGACAATAAGTTTAGGGTATCTAGTGTTTTTATTTTTTGTATTTTAATATTGTAAAGTTGTGTAATTACCTAAAAGAATATTGTCTTTATAATTTACTAATAAAATGTTTGGTATAATTGTGTAATTATGAATACAACTATAAGGGCAATATAGGAACATCAGACAATGTTTACCCAAAGAATAGTTTCATATATTAATAGAGATATGTTTAAGAAATTGGGAATTAGTAATAATAAAAAAAAGGTAAAATCAGAATGTCAGATGTTTTTATCTTTTATTATAGTATAGATAATCAATATACATTCTAAGATTTTTTGGGTCCTTATCTTTTCTTATAGTTTAGGGCAGGTTTGACACCTTTTTTTTTTGTTTTGATGAGTTTGGACAAAAAAATTCATCATCATTAAGGCTCTGTTTGGTGTGACTTGTTTTCTCGGGTCAAGCGGTTACGATCACATGAACCGGAGCTTAATTAAGATCCGGTTCATGCGATCATAACCGCTTGATTAGTGAAAATAAGTTCCCTCAAACGGAGCCTAAATGTTTTGGACATGCATGACAATGATTATTATCTCACGAAGAAAAAAAATATTTTCTTTGAACTTTAAAGAGAATATAGTTCATTAGGCGTGATCGGCCGTTCAAAAATGACTATTCATAATCACAATGTTCACGACCACCACCATGCCAAACAAGCCCTATAATTTCTTTCTAAAACTTTAGTATGGGTCTGTTCTTATCATTACTATCATTCTATGTAGTAAGCAAGTGGGTATGAGTTTTTCATGCACAATATTCGCTAGTGATATGTGGATTTTTTTTAATGAGAACTATTATATGCAGAGTAAAATCTTATATCAACAAGTCAAATATCAAATCAATATTTTGAATTATAAATCACCGATCCACAAACCAAATCTTAAATAAATAATTTAAGAATAAAATGTCTCGTGAATTTTCATTGCTTTTTTAATAAATAATTTAAGAATAAAAAGTTTGGTGAATTTTCAATTGCTTTCTCACAAATTTACATAAAGTCCTTATTAAAAAAATTCTATTAATTTCAAGATTTTCTGCCTATATAATTATCATATTTTTATTCCCTTCATACTTAAATTATAATTTACCTCATTCTAATTTAATTACTTGTTTTAATTTTTAATCTATTATTTAAAAAACAAATCACTTTTATGCGGAGGTGGACAAAAAGACCGGGTCCGGAAAGCCCGACAAAAGCCCGGCCCGACAAAAGCCCGGCCCGGGCCAAGGCCGGGCTTGGGGCCCTTACCGGGCCCTCAGTTTTGCCGGTTGCCCGGCCCGGCTCGGGCAAAGCCCGGCATCGGGCTAAGCCAGAACGCCAGGCGGGATTAATCCCGCCTATGACTAGCGGGATTAATCCTGCACATGATTAGGCGGGATTAAATTCCACCAATTTTGAATTCCGGCCGGGCCGGCCTGAAGGACCTAATCAGGCCCCTCCTTTCGGAGGGATCCCGAGCCCGGCCCAGCTCAAATTGAGCCCGGACCGAGCCCGGTCGGGAAAAAGCTCGGGCCAGATCAACGGGCTTTTTGAACACGACTACAGTTTTATGCCACCTTACATAACATAAAATAAAACTTATATTTATATTTTTTACGGAATTGCTCATATATAAGATTTTAATATATTATAAAAGGAGAAATACAAATGCGGTTGGAAATTACAAACCGTCGTTTATGAACGCCCAATATCACCTAAAAAATTCCATCGTCACACGCGATTGTAACTATGGCTCCGTTTGGGGGGACTTATTTTCACCGGTCAAGCGGTTACGACAGCATGAATCAGACCTTAATTATGATCCAATTCATGCGGTCGTAACCGCTTGAGCGGTGAAAATAAGTCCCCCCAAACGGAGCCTATATATTCTAGGACACTAGCATTTTTATTCAAACTCATCAGATCAAGAACATCACGCCAAACAGAGCAAAAATTTATTTGATTCATGTTTCCTACGAGTCCAACTATGAGAAACCAAAATTTCGTCAGTCTGTACACAATACAGGAAATATGAGAGACAACAACAAAAATAGGCATTCAGCAATCGATTCAAAACTAAAATTTTCACACGCTTATTAGCATTGGCCCGCAGACAAATGCTAACAAGTTCTCATCAAGAATCCATCAAAACTTCAAACCCGCATAAGGAATATCACGCGGTTCAGAATTCAGCACCAGGTTTTCCGGCGAGCTCGGCCATCACCGGATCGCTACCTGATGAAGCCTATTGTACCACACCGAGTGGAGCATCATATGAAACAAATCGTACTTCGCAGGCCTGCTGTGCCATAAGAAGTGCTGCTGCACCTTCCTCACTCCCAGCTGCAGCTGCCTGTATCTCTCCTCCGGGATCGAAACCAGTATGTCCTTCAGTCTCGGCACGTCTTCCTCCGGAATTATTACGGCGAAGGCCTCCCAGTTCAGCGCTTCGACGAAGGGCGGCACGTAATTGTCGGATATTATCACGGGGACACACTCGTAGTAGATGGACTCGACGACTCTCGGGCTGTTGACTTCATAGCCCCTCGGGCAGACGCAGTATCTGCTGTTCTTCATGTGCTGGATGTAGATCATTTTGCTCTCCACCCCAGGAGGCATGGGGCCTAAGATCTTCATATCTGGGTCCTTGTTCTCCCAGTGCTGAAGAAGAATCGGACGGAGTCGGCCATGCAGATTTCCGGCATAGAAGGCGAGAGTCGATCTGTTTTCTGCAGAATTTCCGCCTAGATCCCGGAGAGGATTTCGCACCGATCGGATGTAGATTTCTGGAAGCGAAACATCTTTACCCAATTGGAAACCTCTTTTGAGATCGGCATTGCAGAGGGCGCGGATCAAAGTTCCCATGGATCGGGAGGTTATGCGAGGCGCCTGCCAAGAACAAAAAAACCGTGGCTAATCAGAGGCTTGGTAAGAGCTCAACAAAGACTCGTGAGAAAATGATTTTGACATGTTGGGAGTGGTTCCCATCCGAGTCGTTAAAAATCACCGGGCGCCCTAGGTGCGGCTCGTGATTCTACCTCCGGGCGCGCAAGGAAATTAAAAGGGCGAATTTCTGCGTTTATCAAAATCTGGCAGAAAAGTTGCCACCTCGGAAAATTAGGTTGCAACATCCTTTTTACTGCCTTGTCCTTCAGGAATTCTGAACCGGATTCTTTTTTATTTATTTGGGTTAATTATTAGGAAGTACAATAACTGCTCCCCACTTTTTCAGCCCTGCCGATCCTTTTGAAATTCAACTCTTCCTCACTCTCCATTTTCGGGTCTCTCTCTCTCTCTCTCCATTTTTGGTGTGTCTCTCTCTCGTTGTCTCTCACGAAGGAGAGCGCCGCCGCTGCTTTGGAGGAGAGCCGCCGCCGCCGCTTGGTTTGTGGAGAAAGGGCCGCCGGGCTGCCGCCGTTGTGTGAAGGAGGGGCCGCCGCTGCCGCCGCTGTTTTGGAGAGCCGCCCCCGCTGCTGTGTGCAGGGAGGGCTGTCACCGCCGTCGTGTGAAGACGCCGCCGCCGCCGTCGTGTGAAGACGTTGCCGCCGCCGCCGTCCAGATTTTGTTGCCGGCCCGTTTTGTTGCCGGACTCGTTCGTGGCTTGGAGGTTGAAGGCGAAGTTGGAAGGGGCTTTGTTTAGCCGTCCTCCTTCGTGTTTGGTGAACGTCATTCTTGACGTTGGGACGGATTGTTCAATCCGTCCGGGTAACGACTCCTCAACTTGTTCTTGTATTTCTCTTTTGTCAAACTAGTGATTGTGTGTTTGGAAGAGAAGTGGTGTAGATCCTTTGTGGATCGTGTTTGTGGTGGAGGAGTGGAGATCCTGTGTGGATCGGTGGAGGGAAAGCCTGTATTCCGTGCGTGTGTTTTTCACACATTTTTAGTGGAGGCTTTCCGGGTTGGACTCCAATCGTCCCGTGGTTTTTCGCCCAAGTTGGGTTTTCCACGTAAAAATTCTCTGTGTGCTTTATTATTTTCTGCATTGTTCTTGTGGTATTGCGCTTGCTCGAATTGCAACAGGTGTCCTGGTCGGGAGCGCACGCTCTCATTCCCAACATGACAAACTACCATCAAATATTCATGAAAGATTTAAGAAAAAAATGAGGATTTTGTTGGTGCAGGGCTTCACAAGCATTCTGGTAAGCTCCCAATCAAAGAATAGTCGGGTGAAAATAGCATTCAAACAAAACAAGAAATCAAAGAACAAGGGAACAATTGCAGTCGGAGCCATCCTAAGAGCCACGCTCTGAACAGATCAGTTCCTTCTACGCCACACAAGTCTCAACAACAAGATTACGGCTTTGTTTAGTTTGGCGTTTTGCTCAGACGACGGGAGGAGAAGGAGCGCTTTTGGTACCGGAGGGGGGAGGTCGCGGTTGGAATCCCTCCGTTTTCCTCCATTTTCCATGGCGCAGCGGGTGCAAACGGAACAAACACCGTCGTCAGCCATTTGGTTATCCGCCGTGCGGCGGCATTAGCCCAAAACGGAGAGCTCCAAACGCTGCTGCGCCAAACGAAGCCTACATCACCCAAAATACCCTTACATTCAAACCAAAATAAACCAACAGCCTTTCCCCTGGGAAAGCCAAGGTGCTTAACCGGGTTCACGACAATCATCCCTGTCAGCACTGCTACTCCCAGTAAGCACGCATCATATTCACGCATTTGCTCACCCACGAACATTACATTGTATGAGGAGAAAATTATAACAATTTTAATTCAAGGTGTAAAATTAAATTAAAAGGAATAAACTGATTAATTTATAGTTCACCAAACAGGTCTCATGGGGGGTTCTACCTCTAATTTTTACTCAAAAATAAAAGTGGTTTGCTAGTGCTCAAAGTCAAGTGTATGGGCTATAACTCATTGGAAATGTCTCCATTAGTTCAAAACATAGAAGATTTTGTGACAGATCTAAAAGAATTTCAAATCAACAAGAAAAAAGACAGCCCTATTCATGCACTGTGTAGATAATGCCAGAGGATCCGAGTGTAAAATGTCTAGATATCTAAGTTGAGCATGAAGAAGATGATGAGAGCGTTAGGTGCAAAATTAAAATAGACAAATTAAGAATTGATCATAGGGGAAAATAACTTATTAAACGGCCAAGTAAAATTTATATCAAAGAATTATGGATTGAGAAAGTAGATATTAGATACCATGAATAAAAGTTGTTCAAAATGATATATAAAAATCATGTGTAACTAAAGCATCATAAAGCCGAACAACTAAGAAACACAGATACTCGCAACCTTACATATCTTATCTAAAAAGTTCTTGCGAAGCCAGCCCTAAAACTCTTGGATACTTTTCATTTTTAAATAAAGAAACTCTGTGATAGTTCAAGAAACTCTCCACTACTCCCAAATAAGATCAAGTGGCTACATGTCTCAAATCTTTTAAATTTTGTGAAACCGAGTAGGTCGCAGGAACACTCAATCAACCAAGCCAAATAAATCAGAAGCAGATAGAAGAATAAGAGCTGAAATTGTATTAACAATATTCTTTACAAGGCGAGTCATACATTGCGAGATATGATTTCGCAATGCACCCGATGAAGAAAACCAAAAAATAAGACTAGTGAAAAATTGGCAGACAACAAATTGTAACCGCCTAGCTGCCTGTCCGCTCTGCTAACCGCCAAAGCCGTACGAACAACTGCTTATTGAATGTTGAGGAAAACAACCCTGTCCGCAACTTCTAGTCGTCTGACCGCGAGGTCGCCTGACCACTGAAGTGATCGTGAACAGATTAAACTAGAACTGAGCTACTCACTGTCCGCAACTCCTGGTCGCCTAACCGCCAAGGTTGCCAAACCACCAAAGTCGCCTAACCGCCAAGGTCGCCTAACCGCAAGAGAGAGCAGCTTATTCGAACTGCTATTCAGTCCACCAAAGGCGAACTGATTTATCCAAGCTGAGAAACTGTTAAGGAAGAAGACCGCCTAATCGCCGAACCCGCGACCTGCTGCTAACCGCCGTCGACTGCTACCAGCTATCCGCACTGCCTTCAGAACCAGTCTTCTGTCTGCCAAGTGCTAGCCGCAAAATCTGCAAACACAACAATAAACTAGTCACTACTCCTTGCCGCGCGGTTAGAAAAAACGTAACCGCCGAGTTTAACTCAAGCAGTTCTTACAATTCCAGTTATTTATGACGAGGCCAGCACCTTTATATATAGGCGGGCAAGAGGATACTGTCACCGTCCAAGGGGATAGAGTAACCACCAGTGACGTGGCAGCTAACAACACCAGTCTGCCGAACATGCGAACCAGACCGCTCGCGGTTATAGGTGCCCAAAAAAAACGGGCTCACCGGGCCGGCCTGGCCCGGCCCGGTAGGCCCGGTCCCGGTCCAAGCCCGGCTCGGGCCCAGGCCGGGCCATGGGGCCCTTCCGGGCCCCAGTATAAGGCCACTGCCCTGCCCGGTGCCCGGCCCGGGCCGGGCCGGGCAAAGCCCGGTCACCGGGCTTAGCCCGGGCCTGGAAAAGCCCGGGCTAGCTGGAACCAACGGCTAGAGAGCCGTTGGTTCCAACCAACGGCTCTTAGAGCCGTTGGTTGCCAGCCCAGCACCAACGGCTCTAAGAGCCGTTGGCTGTTGGCAGCAGCCACTTGGGCTGCTATTTGCAGCCCAAGTGGTTTTTTTTTAAAATATTTTTTTTAAAAAAAAATTTAAAAAAAAAAAACCTATAAACCCCCCCTCCTTTCTTCCTTTCACCCCCCACCCTTTCTCTCTCTCACATCTCTATTTCTATTTTCTCGCGAACATGTCGTCAACGCAGGCGTCGTCTTCCTCATCTGCCGCTCACGAAGTGGTGGAGCACAAGCGTACGACGGCAGTTTGGGAATATTTCGACTTAGTAAAAGTCGGCGTTGAGCAAAAGGCGAGGTGCAAACAGTGCTCGAAATTACTTTCGACCGCTGGCAACTCGACACTCGCAAGACACGTTAAGTCTTGCGCAGCCAAACAAGCTCCTCCCGAGTCGACCCAGACGCAATTATCGGCATCCGGACAAATCTGGACGTACGATCAAGGTCGGCAGCGAGAGCTGCAGGTGAAGAATATCATCAGACGCGGGTTGACGTTCAACCACTACGACAACGAAGAAGAGACCGAGTACATTCACCAAGGACTACAACCCAAATATCACCAAGTAAGTCGATCTTCTATTAGACGCGACGCGCTTAAATATTACTTAGAGGCAAAACAAATTTTAATAAATTTTTTTGAAAAATTTGAGGGTCGAGTGAGTTTAACGAACGACGTTTGGACAAGTAGTATAAAATTAGGATTATCATATATGTCTATAACGTGTCACTGGGTCGATCCCGTTTCCTGGGATTTAAATAAACGAATAATTTGTTTTGAAAGTTTCGAAATCCCGCACACCGGTGAGGCGATTTATCAAATAATTTCAAAATATGTGCGCGAATTTAAAATAAAAGATAAAATTATGAGTATTTCTTTCGATAACGCCACAAATAATATAACTTCAATTGAGTGGTTAAAACGTGATTTGAAACCTATGTTAAACAGCGCCTTTTTTCATACTCGTTGCGCGTGTCACGTTTTAAATTTAGTAGTACAAGATAGTTTGTCCTATATGGAACCATACATTAATAAAATACGTTTAATGTTACAATTTATTTATAATTCTAAACAACGACGTCAAGATTTTAAAAAATTCGTAACCGGTCAAGGTCACAAATTTTTGAAACATCTATTTGACATGTCAATTAGATGGAACTCTACATATATAATGTTAAAACGAGCGATTCGTCAAAAAATACTATTAATGGAATTTTATACTTTGTTAGGTCAACATTAATTAACCGAGTCCGATTGGACAATTTTAGAAAATTACATGGATTTGTTAGAAGTTTTTTATACTGCGACAAATAGTTTATCGGGCGTATATTATCCTACTAGCCCGCTAGTTATTGAAAATATTGTTAATATTTCACAAAAATTAAATTATTTTAAACAACACGCCGGATGGATCGAATTAATAAAAATAATGGAAACAAAAATTTTAAAATATTATAGAGAAATCCCAGTTATGTTTTCATGCGCCGCCGCTTTGAATCCTCTTTTCGGCGTAGACGGCGTAGAAAATTTTATTGAAGAAATAAATAATAATATAGGCGTAGATCTAAGTGATTCAGATTTAGATAATCTGGGTCTTTTAAATTTTAACACTATTTTTACTCAATTTTATAATTATTACGATAATTTATATGGGTCGCGGCCCCGAGAAAATGTGTCGCAACCCAAAACATCTAGTAGTTTTAAAAATAAAATGTTAGAGTTAGCTTCTAGGAAAAAAACGCGCACAACATCTATTAGTTTAAATGAATTACGGTTGTACACAAAAACACAATTTCGTGATTTTATGTGCACGGACGAATTAGAAAATTTCGATATTTTAAAATGGTGGAAAGGTAAAGTAAATACCTCTCCTATTATGACCTATATGACCCGAGATTTACTAATGATCCAAGCTAGCACGGTAGCTTCGGAGTCTGCTTTTTCTCTTAGTGGCAGGGTTTTAAACGAGCGGAGAAGTCGGTTAAGCGAAGAATCGCTCGAGATCTGCATATGCTACAAGGACCACCTGGACGCGATGAAAAGAAAGCAGCATATTTCAGCGATCGAGGATAGCTCGTCGAACATGGAAGACGAGATGGACGCGATCAATTTAAACTAGGGTCACTAGGCAACTTTTTGTATTTTTTTGATTTGTAATTTTGTAATTTTTAATAATTTAGAATATTTGTCATTTGACATTTGTAATTTTTAAAAATTTAGAATTTCCTAATTTTTGTATATTTACAGTGTAAATTTTACACATTCCTAAATTTGTATAATTTCATTGCATTAATTATTAATAAAAAAAATTTCAATATTAGGTTGTTGTGTTTTTTATTATTTTTTTATGGTAATTTGTAATTGTATAATTTCTTTTTAAATTTTTATATAAAATTAATTATTATATAAAATTTTTTAAAATAATAACCGGGCCCGGGCTAAGCCCGGGCCCGGCCTAGGGGGCCTTACCAGGCCCCCCCGGGGGCATTGCCCGGCCCGACCCGACCCGGTTACTTCTTAGGCCCGGCCCGGGCCCGGTTCGGAAAAGCCCGGGCCCTGTAGGCTCGGGCCAAGCCCGGGCCCGCCGGGCTTTATGTGCACCCCTACTCGCGGTTAACTTCACTAGTCCGCACAACTATGCAGACAGCAACCTTAGTCCGCGTGGACTCTGATAGCCACGCGACTAGAAGTCTAACCGCACCAAACGGCGGCCTGCCGATCTCCGCGGTCTTCAAAATCAAACCGCGCAGTCCGCGGTTAACTAAAACTAACCGCACAGTTAACACTCCAGGAAACTTGATGAGACAGACCGCGAGAAGAGAATAGCCAAGGACCTAGTCGCGCTACCCGCGTGACCTCCGCGGTCTGCACACCTCAGACCGCCCACTTCCACTTCAACAATTTCAACACTCCCCCTTGAAGTGGGAAATGGAAGTTAACCCAAGCAGTCTCTGTAACCGCACAAATGGTCCCTTCGACAGCGACTTTGTGAAGATGTTCGCGACATTATCCTAACTCTACACATATTCCACCATCAGAGATCTCTCTAGCACCTTCTCCTGAACGAAGTGATGCTCGATCTCGATATGCTTAGTTCGCGTGTGACAAACTGGATTTGTAACCAGCTTGAGAGCACTCTCGTTGTCACCGCGTAGCAGAGTAGGACCTCACACATCCTCATGGATGTCCTCCACTAACCTCCGAAGCCAGATGGCTTCCTGAGCTGTCAAGACCGACGCCTTGTATTCTGCTTCAGTAGTGGGAACAAACACAGAATCCTGTTTCTTGCTGCACCACGAGTTAGTTGTCTATCCGCACATGAAGACATAACCAGACGTCGACTTCCAATCGTCAATATCTCCCCCATGATCAACAACTGTGTAACCGTGCAGGTTGAAACTTGTGTCCCTCTCATAAAAGAGACTCATATCTGAGGTGGACTTCACATATTTCAAGATACTCTTTGTCGTCACCAGATGAAGCTTCCGCGGCTCCTGCATATATCGACTTACTCGACCCACAACATAAGCAATATACGGTCTTGTAATAGTCAGATATATCAAGCTCCCAACCAGAGCCCGAAATACTAAGGAATCTAGAAGAACCCTTTCATCATCACATCTAAGTTTCAGGTCGACTTCCAGTGGAGTAGAGCTGTTCTTTCCCTCCCGCATGCTGAATCGCACCACAATCCGCTATGTATACCCTCTCTAGGAAATGAGCACACCGCTTTTTTCCTCTCCACTTCGAGACCAAGGAAATGGTGAAGCTCCCCAAGATCATTCATCTCAAATCAGATAGTTAGCTCTACCCTGAGCCTAGCTACCTACTCTTTTGAGTTCCCCGTGACGATCATATCGTCAACAAACAGCAGCACCAAGACCAGAAGCTGCCCGCTCTTCTTTACGAACAAGTTTGAATCAGAATCGGAAGCAAAGTATCCGCAAAGCTGAAGGTATTCTGCTATCTTTCTGTACCACTCTCGAGGCGCCTACTACAAGCCATAAAGGGCCTTCTTGAGTATACAGACATATCCTGGATAATCTTCAGACACATAACCAGGTGTCTGAACCATGAAGATATCATTGTCAATCTCTTCGTAAAGAAATGCGCTCTTTACGTCGAGCTGCCAAATCTTCCAACATTGGCAAGCCGTCAAGGCAATCACCACCCGAACTGAAGTCATTTTGGCCACCAGACTGAATGTCTACTCGTAGTCTTCTCCGTACTGCTGGGAGAACCCATGAGCTACAAGGTGAGTCTTGTACCGCTCAATACTTCCGTCAGCCTTTTTCTTGAGTTTATACAATCACTTGCAGATAACATGAGTCATGTCATCGACATTGGGCACAAGATCCCAAGTCTCATTCTTCCTTAGTGGTCATCTCCTCATCCATGACATCTTTCCACTCCTTAATCTCAGTGGCGTTCACATAGCATGACGGCTCCCGCTCGTCCAGAGGATCTACAAAGAAACATGACACAAAACTCACCATGTTTTTGTCCCTGTGCCGAGCTGGTGGTATAATGTCCCCTTCGACCTCCGCAAGGCCTGACCATGATCTACCACACCAGCGATTTTTTTCGCATCAGCTCTTCTCCTGGGCATACTAGGAGCATTGCTCCCTCTTCTTCCAGAACCAGAAGCACCTGACTCAGAGCTAGATGTAGTTGGAGCTCCTGAAGACACATGCAGCTATACCAGAAGATCACCAGTTGCTTCTTCTTGCCTTCCATCCACCCTGCTCTCCTGTAGTTCCACAGAGGAACTACCCTGATATGACGTCAGTTCGTCAAATACCACATCCCTAGAGACGACAAACTTCTTTGTCTCAGGGTCCATGTACTTCCAGTATTTCTTCCGCTCGTCGTAGCCAATGAAGACAAACTTCTTTTTCTTCACATTCAGCTTCATTCTGAGAGCGTCTGGAACGAGCACGTAGCAGGTGGATCCAAACACCCGAAGGTGAGCCACACTAGGCTTCTCCTTAAACATGAGTTCATACAGAGACTTTATGTTGTTGGGACTTAGAGACATCCGATTGATGACGTAAGCTCTGCAGACCATTCCCTCCGCCCAAAAGGCCCTAGAAATTCCTTTGGAGTAAAACCAACACTTGCAAGTCTCTGTTAGATGACGAATCTTCCTCTTTACAACTTCATTTTGTTGTGGAGTATGCGCACAAGAAAGCACTCTTCTGATTCCATGATTTCTGCAGAAATTGAAGAATTTATTTGAAGTGAACTCCTCTCCATTATCCGTTCTCAACCTCTTTATCCGCAGATTCAGCCGATCTTCCACGAGCTCCTTGAACTTCATAAAATTCTGGAAAACCTCGGACTTCTCCTTCACGAAATATACCCAGGTATATCTGGTGAAGTCATCAACCAAGACTAGCATGTATCTGCTACCTCCAAAACTGGGAGTAATGGTCGGTCCCATCGGATCACCGTGGATGCATTCTAGCGATGCTTTACACCTAGATAGGGACTTATCAAACGGAAGGCAATGAGCCTTTCTATACTGACACTCTGCACAAACATGACCGTCACCCAGAGATTAAAGACTAGATAGGTCTTTCACCAGACCTTTTGTCGTCATAGCCTTTAACTTGTTTATCCCAACATGCCCCGACCTTTCGTGCCAGAAAACAGTGATGTTGTTAGCTCTCCTCTTCTAAACGCAAGAACTTGTCGACAGAACAAACAAGTCCTTCACTCTTCTCCCGACATGAGTTACGTCAGCTTTCACCGTTGACACATTCCGGAGATACTTCACTTCTGTCGGGCCGAACATAACGTGATAGCCAACGTTGGTCACCGAAAAGAGGTTCTTCTTCATCCCCTACACGTGATAAACACTCCTCAAAGTAGTCGTGTTCAAAAAGCCCGAGCTCGGAAAGCCGCCCGGGCCCGGCCCGAAAAAGCCTGGCTAGGTTCGGCCCGGGAAAAGCCCGGCCCGAGCCAAGGTCGGGCTTGGAGGCCTTACAGGGCCCCCATATTAGCAGGTTTCCCGGCCCGGTGCCCTACCTAGGCCAGACCGGGCAAAGCCCGGGCACCGGGCCTAGCCTGGGCCCGACTAGGTGAGATTTCCCGCCTATTAAGCGGGATTTCCTTTTTTAATCCCGCCTAACAGGCGGGATTTTAATCCCGCCTAATCCAGGCGGGATTAAAATCCCGCTTAATCCAGGCGGGGATTAAAATCCCGCATAAAGAGACGGTATTTTAATCCCGCTTGTTGGGAAATCAGGCCAGCCCGAGCTCGGCCTGGCCCGGTCCGGCCTGAAGGGCCTTATTGGGTCCCTTCTTTGAGAGAGAGCCCGAGCCCGGCCCGACCCGACTAGAGCTGGGCCTAGGGCGTGCCCGATTGGTAAAAAGTTCGAGCCCGACTGCCCCGGTGGGCTATTTTAACACGACTACCTCAAAATGAGTGTCTCTTTGTCATTACCTAAAGAAACCATTCTCTCCTTCTCGACTGCATGCACAGTATCATCAGCAGTAATGATAGCACCATTACCTTTATACGCCTGCAAAGAAGAGAACTTCTACTCGCCTCTGGTGAGGTGATGACCACACCCCAAGTCCACGATCCAGTCCAACTGGTAGTTGATGGAGGTCATGACACGAACAGACGTTGTCGTCATATCTACAATGAAGTAGTTGCCCCATCCGCCTTCTTCCTTCCTGGATTCAGCTCCTTTATCAGCAGCATGTCTTGGCTGAATATTGACTCAACAGTCTTTTCTGAAGTGACTGGGCTTGTTGCACCTGTAGCACCTGGGTCCTCCCTTCTTCCCTGCATCCTGCTTAAGAGCCTTGCTCCTCTTCTGCTGTGATGAAGTAGAAGGACCATCTTCTAGAGATGACTTCTTCTTCCTGTCTCATTTCTTTTTCTTACTAGAGTAGAGAACCTCGCTATCTCCCACTGAGATAGAACCCCCAGCCATCTGCCTTGTCAAGATCTCCTGCGAAGCCAACAGATTCTTCACCTCTAACAAAGATGACTGATTTCTCCAACCCTGCACAGAAGTAACAAAGGTTACATACTCCTTCTGCAAGTTGCGGATGATGTGTCTTTTTCAGCTTCGCCTCTGAGATGGGCTCATCCCAGTTCAATGCTGATGCAACCCGCGTCGCGTCGTCATTATTATTATTATCGCACATGTTTTCTTACTTTTGTAGTGCACGCTTTTGCGCATTTTTGGGTTGTTTTGTAGCGTAGAGTTGTATTGCTCGTGTTATGAGCGCTTGGGTTTTATTTTGTATCGCGCAATTTTGGTTTGGCTCGTTGGTGTGACCGACCAACGTGACCATAAATGCATAGGTCCGATATTTTAGGAGGTAGGTTAATTAGGGCAAGCAAATTTAATTAGTTATTTTATTTTTTTAGCGTCCCTTGTGCCGCTAGCCCTCCCCACTTTGAAATTTCCATTTACTTAGCCAAAGCCAACCCTTAATTCCTATGTTATTACTTATTATTGTGGCTGCCAATAGTTTAGAAATCCAAACCCTAATCCCTCCTATAAAACCCCTCTCATTCCTCCTAAAGAAGGCGGCTGGGAATAGAATCGATCGATCCTTTTATTAAGGTTTCGGTCGGTTTCTCCCCAGCGTACACCTCCGTCCCGTTTGAAAGTGAGGTGATAGATCTGATATGCTTAAGAGTTTTTAGAAAATGAAATGCAAAATAAAATTCACAGCACATAAGGAAGAAAACAGATCAAGCAATCCAGACAACACAAGGATTATAGTGGTTCCCCAAATCTGGGTACATCCACTCTTCTACCACCCTGGTAGGAATCCACTACAGGATGAGTTGATCAGGTGTCCTGGGCACCAATGAGCTTTTGATAAGGTGCTCAAAAACCAAATCTAGATTTTTTGATCAGGTGTCTTGCCACCACTGAGTTTTGATAAGGTCTCAGAAACCAAGCAGAACTTTTGAAGGGAGTTCAAGAACCCTTTGTACAGGAGGAAGGAAGAGTTGATGTTGTCTTCTCTGTTCAACAAGCAAAGAGAAGCACAAGTGGATTGTTGTTGTCAAAGCTCCCCCTGAGATGTAGAATAGTTCAGGAGTGGAAGCTTTGCTTCAGGGTGTAGGCCTTCAAGTTGATGTTGCTCTCCAACAAGCTTTTAGACTGATGTTGATTTTGTGTCTCTTGAAAGCCTGGAGCAGATGGAGAAGATGAATAGAATCTGTATATGCCTGCTTCTTCTTTCTCTGTCACTTTATGATATATATTATATATCCCTTGGACTAATTCAAACATTTGAATTCTTGCCTTGAAACGGCTGAAGCCTTTTCCCAAGAATGGTAATTTATTTTGGGAATCAATTGGCATTAAATCTATTTTTTTAATCCATAATTAATGCAGCCTCCAAACGGCTATATTCTTAAGAATATATAACATTAATTCTGATAGTTGTAATCGCCTCAATAGCCTGAATTAAATCTGCCAGCTGTAAATAAATCTGTCTGAAAAACGGCACATGAAATCACAACACTGAATTTTAAAGCTTCTTCAAACTGCGTTCAAAGATCGTTGAGCTCAGCTCGGAGATCGTTGAGCTGAGCTCAGAGATTCTTCGTTCAGAGATTTCTGCGTTCAAAGATTTCTGCGTTCAAAGATTTCTGCGTTCAGAGATTCTGCGTTCAGAGATTCTGCGTTCAACTATTTCTGGACTGCAATAGTTGATCTCCGTTCAACTATTTCTGGACTGCAATAGTTGAACTCCGTTCTACTATTTCTGGACTGCAATAGTTGAACTCCGTTCTACTATTTCTGGAGCTAAAATTTCTGAACCTCAAAACTGATTTTCTCTGGAATTCTTCTGCACTTCTTCTGGGATTCTTTCTGAGGAATACCTGGAAAGACCTATGACCCTTAGACTATACATTTTGGGTCAAACTAATCATCCTAATAGTGATCCCAACCCAAATCAGAACCTAAGGTTCCAACAATCTCCCCCTATTTGGGTTAGGATTACTATTTACATGAAAATGAAAATATTACAATAAATGTTACAAAGCATAAGATATAAAAGGAAAAGCTTTGCATAGCTGTCTTCTATTGCTGTTAAAAACTGACTGCTGCTGGCATTATAAACTCCCCCTATGTTGATGCAGTAACTATGATTGGAGGAGGCTGGGATGACTTTGAAAATTGGATTTTGATTGAGTCATCCAGCTAACTCTTATAGATGGTACCTGCAGAAAGCTATGGTAGAGATTGCTCTCTCCTTAAAAAGGATATATTAGCAGAAAAATGATATTTGTCTAGCAAATTTTATTAGGGTTCTGAATCTGAAAAACAAAGTCTGATATCTTCCGTCCTATAGAATTTCTTTTCATCAGAAGAGATTCAAACTCAGTGCCATGATCACTGCTGACCAATGCAAAAAGAGTAGAGGACTCAATCTAGATGAATTTAGAAAAAGATCTATAAGAAATATAAAGTTATCTGACAGAGGATTCTCATACAGAAGTCCTAACATAATTTTGAACAAGATATCATAAAGATAAAAGCAGACCTAAGAAAAGATGTTTCCTGATAAATTTGTTCCAAATAAGAGAAGGATTTGAAAATATTTTAAATAGTTTATCCTTATAATTATAAATCAAATTTATGAAATAGCAGACTGAGTTCGACGATTTTATATAGGATCGTCGATCTGAGTTCGACGATTTTATATAGGATCGTCGATCTGAGTTCGACGATTTGAACTCATTTCGTCGATTAAAATGTTTCTTCTTCCTTTGAATATATTCTGAAAACATTCCTCTGAGAAGTTTTGTTTCCTCCTCAGGTTTTATTGAATCTTGGCAGCAAAATTGAAGTTCTAAGTTAATTGAACTGAAAACAAAGCTAGATAATACCTGATCCTCTTCAGGTTTTGATTTTCCTTCTGTTTGTTCAGCCTCTAAGCTGCTATAGGAAGTATTGATGGCCATTAAGCAGAATTTTTTGGCCCTTGCTTCCTCCTCTTCATCTTCAAATGATGATTCATCATCTGATACATCCCAAATAATATCTAGGGATATTGATTCTCCTCCTTTAAATAAGATGTTGTGGCTTCTTTCTGTTGTTCCATCCACTGATTCAGAAGCCATTTGATGAAGAGAATCCCATATCTCCTTAGCTGTTGAGCATTCAACAACTTCCTGGAACAAGTCATCAGATAATGACTGTGCTAGGATATTCATGGCTCTGGCATCAGCTAGCCTGACCCTTTTTGTTGTTGCTGAGGTTGGGAGACCTGTCATGATGGCATAAAATATTTCTTCATCAATATTGTCCATAAATGACTTAATTCTTGTCTTCCAAAGTGCAAATTTGTTTATGTTGCACTTAGGAGGCCTGGTGCTAGAATATTCTTCATTTTGTGCCATGAAAACTCTTAAAAATAATAAGATCTATCAAGGATCTTTTGATTCAGGTGTTAGCCTGTACAAACAATCAACCTCCCTCTGATACCAATTGAAAGTGAGGTGATAGATCTGATATGCTTAAGAGTTTTTAGAAAATGAAATGCAAAATAAAATTCACAACACATAAGGAAGAAAACAGATCAAGCAATCCAGACAACACAAGGATTATAGTGGTTCCCCAAATCTGGGTACATCCACTCTTCTACCACCCTGGTAGGAATCCACTACAGGATGAGTTGATCAGGTGTCCTGGGCACCAATGAGCTTTTGATAAGGTGCTCAAAAACCAAATCTAGATTTTTTGATCAGGTGTCTTGCCACCACTGAGTTTTGATAAGGTCTCAGAAACCAAGCAGAACTTTTGAAGGGAGTTCAAGAACCCTTTGTACAGGAAGAAGGAAGAGTTGATGTTGTCTTCTCTGTTCAACAAGCAAAGAGAAGCACAAGTGGATTGTTGTTGTCAAAGCTCCCCCTGAGATGTAGAATAGTTCAGGAGTGGAAGCTTTGCTTCAGGGTGTAGGCCTTCAAGTTGATGTTGCTCTCCAACAAGCTTTTAGACTGATGTTGATTTTGTGTCTCTTGAAAGCCTGGAGCAGATGGAGAAGATGAATAGAATCTGTATATGCCTGCTTCTTCTTTCTCTGTCACTTTATGATATATATTATATATCCCTTGAACTAATTCAAACATTTGAATTCTTGCCTTGAAACGGCTGAAGCCTTTTCCCAAGAATGGTAATTTATTTTGGGAATCAATTGGCATTAAATCTATTTTTTTAATCCATAATTAATGCAGCCTCCAAACGGCTATATTCTTAAGAATATATAACATTAATTCTGATAGTTGTAATCGCCTCAATAGCCTGAATTAAATCTGCCAGCTGTAAATAAATCTGTCTGAAAAACGGCACATGAAATCACAACACTGAATTTTAAAGCTTCTTCAAACTGCGTTCAAAGATCGTTGAGCTCAGCTCGGAGATCGTTGAGCTGAGCTCAGAGATTCTTCGTTCAGAGATTTCTGCGTTCAAAGATTTCTGCGTTCAAAGATTTCTGCGTTCAGAGATTCTGCGTTCAGAGATTCTGCGTTCAACTATTTCTGGACTGCAATAGTTGATCTCCGTTCAACTATTTCTGGACTGCAATAGTTGAACTCCGTTCTACTATTTCTGGACTGCAATAGTTGAACTCCGTTCTACTATTTCTGGAGCTAAAATTTCTGAACCTCAAAACTGATTTTCTCTGGAATTCTTCTGCACTTCTTCTGGGATTCTTTCTGAGGAATACCTGGAAAGACCTATGACCCTTAGACTATACATTTTGGGTCAAACTAATCATCCTAATAGTGATCCCAACCCAAATCAGAACCTAAGGTTCCAACAATCTCCCCCTATTTGGGTTAGGATTACTATTTACATGAAAATGAAAATATTACAATAAATGTTACAAAGCATAAGATATAAAAGGAAAAGCTTTGCATAGCTGTCTTCTATTGCTGTTAAAAACTGACTGCTGCTGGCATTATAAACTCCCTCTATGTTGATGCAGTAACTATGATTGGAGGAGGCTGGGATGACTTTGAAAATTGGATTTTGATTGAGTCATCCAGCTAACTCTTATAGATGGTACCTGCAGAAAGCTATGGTAGAGATTGCTCTCTCCTTAAAAAGGATATATTAGCAGAAAAATGATATTTGTCTAGCAAATTTTATTAGGGTTCTGAATCTGAAAAACAAAGTCTGATATCTTCCGTCCTATAGAATTTCTTTTCATCAGAAGAGATTCAAACTCAGTGCCATGATCACTGCTGACCAATGCAAAAAGAGTAGAGGACTCAATCTAGATGAATTTAGAAAAAGATCTATAAGAAATATAAAGTTATCTGACAGAGGATTCTCATACAGAAGTCCTAACATAATTTTGAACAAGATATCATAAAGATAAAAGCAGACCTAAGAAAAGATGTTTCCTGATAAATTTGTTCCAAATAAGAGAAGGATTTGAAAATATTTTAAATAGTTTATCCTTATAATTATAAATCAAATTTATGAAATAGCAGACTGAGTTCGACGATTTTATATAGGATCGTCGATCTGAGTTCGACGATTTTATATAGGATCGTCGATCTGAGTTCGACGATTTGAACTCATTTCGTCGATTAAAATGTTTCTTCTTCCTTTGAATATATTCTGAAAACATTCCTCTGAGAAGTTTTGTTTCCTCCTCAGGTTTTATTGAATCTTGGCAGCAAAATTGAAGTTCTAAGTTAATTGAACTGAAAACAAAGCTAGATAATACCTGATCCTCTTCAGGTTTTGATTTTCCTTCTGTTTGTTCAGCCTCTAAGCTGCTATAGGAAGTATTGATGGCCATTAAGCAGAATTTTTTGGCCCTTGCTTCCTCCTCTTCATCTTCAAATGATGATTCATCATCTGATACATCCCAAATAATATCTAGGGATATTGATTCTCCTCCTTTAAATAAGATGTTGTGGCTTCTTTCTGTTGTTCCATCCACTGATTCAGAAGCCATTTGATGAAGAGAATCCCATATCTCCTTAGCTGTTGAGCATTCAACAACTTCCTGGAACAAGTCATCAGATAATGACTGTGCTAGGATATTCATGGCTCTGGCATCAGCTAGCCTGACCCTTTTTGTTGTTGCTGAGGTTGGGAGACCTGTCATGATGGCATAAAATATTTCTTCATCAATATTGTCCATAAATGACTTAATTCTTGTCTTCCAAAGTGCAAATTTGTTTATGTTGCACTTAGGAGGCCTGGTGCTAGAATATTCTTCATTTTGTGCCATGAAAACTCTTAAAAATAATAAGATCTATCAAGGATCTTTTGATTCAGGTGTTAGCCTGTACAAACAATCAACCTCCCTCTGATACCAATTGAAAGTGAGGTGATAGATCTGATATGCTTAAGAGTTTTTAGAAAATGAAATGCAAAATAAAATTCACAGCACATAAGGAAGAAAACAGATCAAGCAATCCAGACAACACAAGGATTATAGTGGTTCCCCAAATCTGGGTACATCCACTCTTCTACCACCCTGGTAGGAATCCACTACAGGATGAGTTGATCAGGTGTCCTGGGCACCAATGAGCTTTTGATAAGGTGCTCAAAAACCAAATCTAGATTTTTTGATCAGGTGTCTTGCCACCACTGAGTTTTGATAAGGTCTCAGAAACCAAGCAGAACTTTTGAAGGGAGTTCAAGAACCCTTTGTACAGGAGGAAGGAAGAGTTGATGTTGTCTTCTCTGTTCAACAAGCAAAGAGAAGCACAAGTGGATTGTTGTTGTCAAAGCTCCCCCTGAGATGTAGAATAGTTCAGGAGTGGAAGCTTTGCTTCAGGGTGTAGGCCTTCAAGTTGATGTTGCTCTCCAACAAGCTTTTAGACTGATGTTGATTTTGTGTCTCTTGAAAGCCTGGAGCAGATGGAGAAGATGAATAGAATCTGTATATGCCTGCTTCTTCTTTCTCTGTCACTTTATGATATATATTATATATCCCTTGGACTAATTCAAACATTTGAATTCTTGCCTTGAAACGGCTGAAGCCTTTTCCCAAGAATGGTAATTTATTTTGGGAATCAATTGGCATTAAATCTATTTTTTTAATCCATAATTAATGCAGCCTCCAAACGGCTATATTCTTAAGAATATATAACATTAATTCTGATAGTTGTAATCGCCTCAATAGCCTGAATTAAATCTGCCAGCTGTAAATAAATCTGTCTGAAAAACGGCACATGAAATCACAACACTGAATTTTAAAGCTTCTTCAAACTGCGTTCAAAGATCGTTGAGCTCAGCTCGGAGATCGTTGAGCTGAGCTCAGAGATTCTTCGTTCAGAGATTTCTGCGTTCAAAGATTTCTGCGTTCAAAGATTTCTGCGTTCAGAGATTCTGCGTTCAGAGATTCTGCGTTCAACTATTTCTGGACTGCAATAGTTGATCTCCGTTCAACTATTTCTGGACTGCAATAGTTGAACTCCGTTCTACTATTTCTGGACTGCAATAGTTGAACTCCGTTCTACTATTTCTGGAGCTAAAATTTCTGAACCTCAAAACTGATTTTCTCTGGAATTCTTCTGCACTTCTTCTGGGATTCTTTCTGAGGAATACCTGGAAAGACCTATGACCCTTAGACTATACATTTTGGGTCAAACTAATCATCCTAATAGTGATCCCAACCCAAATCAGAACCTAAGGTTCCAACACCGTTCCTGCTCGACGAAGCTCGACGCCGCCATTTCCTCCATCGCCGACCACGCCGCCAACGCCAAAGTCTTCTTAGGTCACCGACGACCCTTCCCGAAGCCGTCGCACCTTCCGTCGCTTGCTTTTCCCGACGGGAACCCCCAGAAGCTCTCTGCCACCTCCAGAGCACAACTCCGACAAGGCCACCTCCAGAAACCTCCACCGTTGCCTTCCGACCTCTCCCCCACTGCATCCGACGACCCAGCTGCCGCTAGTTTCTTCTCCAGCTGCGGCCGCAACTTTCCAGCTTTCCCCTGCTTGACGGAATCCTCTTGCGAAGCTCCGCCAGCCGTCATGTCTGCTGCTAGAACCCTTCCAGAGCACCGTCGAGTCCTCCGGCCACCTATTCCAGTTGTTTGAGGTCGCTGCTCCTTGTCCACTACTGGCTCCACCGCCAGACCTCCGTCGTTTCTCCTCCATTCCAGCCATTACCTCTTCCCCTTTGGTATACCTCTCTACCTCCTTGCTCTCCCACATTAGTTATTTTGTGCTTATGTTATTTAAGTGAATAGTAATTATGATGAGCTTGCCCTAGCTAATTCATCTCTGAATTATCGTTGTTTCGTATCCGTGGTTGCCAATTTCTTGAATGTTATGTCTGTGGAGTCGTGATTTTGTAATGTTAATATGCATGTGTGGTAGTCTCACGTTCGCGAGCGACGTCTTGGTCATTTATTTCGTTAGAAAATAACCCGCGAAGTCCTCTCGTGCTGCATTTATTTTAAAATCTCGCATTTTTATTTTATTTCAAAACTCCCCCCCCCCCACTTTAGTTTACATCAAATGCTAAAATCTTAGCACACAGATTCTTCATCTTTAAGAAAAAAGATGATATTGATAGGTTCCCCTGAGTTGCTCGTGCCAACTCATTTTCTAAGAACTATAGCCGAGCTACATTCTTCATGTTGAAAACCCATCCAGAGTCGTCCAAATCTCAGCAGCCGATGATGTGCTTTTTTCAGCTTCGCCTCTGAGATGGGCTCATCCGGGTCCAATGCTGAAATCTCAGCACACAGATTCATTTTTAAGAAGAAAGATGATATTGACAGGTCCTCCTGAGTTGCTCGTGCAAACTCATTTTCTAAGAACTATAACCGAGCTATATTTTTCTTGTTGAACAACCCATCCAGAGTCGTCCAAATCTCAGCAGCCAATCTACATCCAATAATATGGTCGAAGAGGTCGGGTGAAATCGGCTGGTTGAGAGTGAACTCAACATTTGCATTTGTTCACCTCCAAGCTCTCATCTCTTAAGCATTTCCTCCAGCAACAATCACATCTTGTCTCTCCTCTCCACGAAGGACCTCCCAGAGGTCCTCGCTAAGAAGATAGCTCTTCATTCATGACTTCCACTTTTTGAATTTAGTCTGCGTCAAGAGCTCAATTCTAAGGCCTCTTGTATAACCACCACCTTTCATTGTTATATTCTTGATTTACTTAAACTTCCAAAGGTACTTAGCAAACCTCTGTGGCTGATCACTGCAAAAATCTCTATCCATCTGATACCATGTAAAATTTTGTGAAACCGTGTAGATCACAGGAACACTCAACCAACCAAGCAAAATAAACCAGAAGCAGATAAAAGAATAAGAGCTGAAATTGTATTAACAATGCTCTTTACAATGCGAGGCAAACATTGCGAGACATGATTTCACAATGCACCCAATGGAGAACACCAAAAAACCAGACAAATACAAAAGTGACGGACATCACACTACAACCGCCGAACAGCATGTCCGCTCTGCTAACCGTCAAAGTCGTGCGAACAGCTGCTTATTGACTGCTAAGGAAAACATCCCTGTCTGAAACTTCTGGTCGTCTGACCGTGAACAGAATGAACTAGAACTGAGCTACCCACTGTCAGCAACTCCTGGTCGCCTAACCGCCAAGGTCGCCTAACCGCCAAGGTCGCCTAACCGCGAGTTGAGCGAGCAACTTATTCGAACTGCTACTCAATCCGTCAAAGGCGAACTGAATTATCCAAGATGGGAAACTGCCAAGGAAGAAGATCGTCTAGTATCCGAACCCGCGACCTGCTGCTAAACACCGCTGATTGCAACCAGTTATCCGCACTGTCTTCAGAACCAGTTTCCTTGATATCAAGTGCTAGTCGTAAAATCTGCAAACACATCAATAAACCGGTCACTACTCATTATCGCGCAGTTAGAAAAAACGTAACCGCTGAGTTTAACCCAAGCTAAGGTTTTTACAATTCCTGTTATTTATGACGAGGCCAGCACCCCTATTTATAGGCGGGAAAGCGGATATCGTTATCACCCAAGGGGATAGAGTAACTGTCATTGGCGTGGAAGCTAGCAACATCGGTCCTCCGAACATGCGGACTGCCAACACCAAACCGCTCACGGTTAACTTCACAAGTCCGCACAGCTATGCAGACAGCAATCTTAGTCCGTGTGGACTTGAGCGGCCAAACTGATAGCCACGCGACTAGAAATCTAACCGCACCAAGCGGCGGTCTGCTGGTCTCTGCGGTCTTCCAAATCAAACTGCGCAGCCTGCGGTTAGATAAAACTAACCGCGCGGTTAACACTCCAGGAAGCTTGCTAAAACAGGCAGCGAGAAGAGAATAGCCAAGGACCTAGTCACGCTACCTGTACGGTTGCGAGCGGTTCGGTTTGGGTCGGTTTGGACCCAAACCGAAACCGAACCGACATGCCTCGGTTTTTGGTTTGTCTAAACCGACCCGAATCGAACCCAGACGGTTCGGTTCATAGTCGGTTCGGTTTTTAATCGGTTTTTTGCGGTTCGGTGTTGGTTTTTTGCGACAACACTATAGAGAAATAGTTTGCAAGCATGTTCGGTGTAGTTTTTACTATAAGATTATGTGATATTATGTGATATATACACATGAAGATATAAAAATGTTTGTGTGATGATCAAAATTTGTAATGATCAAAATTAACGTCTATTAACATTTGTGAAGATAATGTTACCAGAAGACTGCTTACTTGAAGAAATTTGTGAAGATATATACACAGGTTCGGTGTCAACCATTGAAGACTGCTCACTTGAAAAATTTGTGATGATCAAAATTAACGTCTATTAAACAATACTATCTACACATTTATGGGCAAAGTTGCTTATTGCCATAATTCAAGAACAAGAAAATTCAGATAATGATTAAGAAATTTGAATGAGGTTACATTGAAAGATAATGTTACCAAAAAAGTTGGTGTACAGCTGACCCACAATAGAGTTCAATTTTTGAGGCTTTTTCATTCAATCATCAATTAGCTAATTCGCTATAGATAAGCAAGTTGTAGCCCGTAAGTGGGATTATTTCATTTATTTAGGAGGGCTCTCGTGACTCTGACTGAGTCATAAAATTTAAGTGGTCTTGAACTTGACTTGAACTCAAGTTCATATAGGTCTTTTACATCCTTTATAATTATTATAAAATAAAACTTAATATCTACATAATTTATAATTATTATAATATCAATTACTAACGTCGGTTCGGTTCGGTTTGGTCGGTTTTTACAACCTGAAAACCAACCCAAACCGATACGGCTTCGGTTTTCAAAAGCTCCAGACCGAACCAACACCGAGCCGAGCGGCTCGGTTTCAAAATCGGTGCGGTTCGATTGGTTCGGTCGGTTTTGTCGGTTTTCGGTTTTCGCTCCTCACCCCTAGCTACCTGCGCGACCTCTGCGGTCTGTGCGGTACTGCGGTCTGCACACCTCAGACTGTTCACTTCTACTTCAACAATTTCAACAAAATCCTAACTAATTTAGAGCAAAAAGTTTGTGCACTGGCATCAAGTGCCTCTATGCAGTAGTACACAGTAATATATAAATTCCCCTTATTTTATGGTTCTCACCACCAAATGAAAACAAAACGTCTTCTCTTTTGTAATCATTTTTGTTCTCCCACCTATTGAACGGCTCACAATTGCTCGTGTGCATATCCCATCTTAGGATAAATCACGTAAACATTGTGTTTTATGTATTTGTTTCTTTTGTTTTGTTTTAATCCCTAAATTCAAGTATGCATGAAAATGTAACAGGAATATTTATGAATATTGTGGAAATAATATGGAGAAAGACAGGTAAACAAAAAGTGTTGAATAGTAAGTTGTGTCAACCAATTGATTGAATAATCATTCACGCCCCTACCTATGATAGGATATAGTTTTGTCACTAAGACAATAATAAATCCCGCCTACATGTATTATACGATATTTGAGATATAATACTTGAAAAAATAAACAAGATGAAGACAACACACATGACTTCATATTAATTTGTATTTATATTTAAATAATTAAATTTTGAAAACGCATGTCATACCCTGAATTCTTTAAAAAACATGACTCATATTTGCTTCGTATTGTATATTGTATACCGTCACTGTCTCCGTGCAACATGGCCGAATACAAATAGTTGACTGTTACGGTTGTACACGCCGACGGGACACACATGTGCTGACGAGACGTCATGGCAAGTCTGCATGCGAAGGGAGATGAAGACGGGCTCGTCTGGAGGAGGAGAGACCGAAGACGCGTCGGCGACATGATTACTTTATTGCATTTGTCATGTTACTTTTATTTCTGTGTACGCTTTATTTTCACACTGTTGTTTTGTTATCCTCACCCTGCACCTATAAAGGGTTGTGATATACTCTTTCTGATTATGCTTGGATGTATGGAATTTAGGGTTGTTCCCTAGGTTTTTGTCTTATTCCCTCCTCCTTCCTCTTCCTCACCTCCATCGGCCCTCCCTCTTGTCGATTTCCTCTCAGGTTTGTATCAATTTGGTCCGACCTGTCTCACCGCCCGCCCCCACCAACCGTCGGCGCCTATTCCATCTTCTCCGATCGAACAGGTGCCAATTCCACACACAAATTCCGCACGTGTCGTTTCGCAGATTTCGCATAAGTACGGCTACTTCGACCGACCGAAACTCGGGCCGCTAATCCCAATCCGTTCTCTTCCGATCGATACGCTGATCCAGACCCTCGATCGATTCGCTGGTGCCGATTTTCATTCGATTCACTGGTGTCGATTGACTTGTTATTGTCGATACCCAATCCCTTTGCTTCCGCTGCTACGCCCTGCCTGCTCCGCCTGCTTGGCTGCTGCCAAAACCGCCTGTGCCGACCCATTCGACCTACTCTACCCAACCCTAGCACCATCCCTGCTGCGCCGGCGGCTCTCATCGTCCACGTCCTCAAGTTGCCAACCCATGGATCCCAACACACGCTCAGCCGGCGATCTTCCTTCGAACGCGACCACCGAAGCCCCAAGCCGTCGCTTGGAGGCTCAAAAGCAACTCGTTGCCTTCATGCATGTCTCGCTCTTTGTCGTCCACTCCAAGATCGACTCCCTCCAATCGTCAACCGCCGCCGTCTCTGCCACGTCCGGATCCGGCCCACCCGTGGACGACGGCTCTCTCCTAAGCGTCAAACCGCAGTCCATTCCGTCGGGGGACCACTCCTCCGCCCATTCCGGGCTGGTCCGCCCTCTCCCTCAACATTCCCTCCTTCGTCGGCTTGACCCGATAGGTTGGATTGCCAAGGCGGAGCAATATTTCAACCTCAACTACACACCGGAGCACAACAAGGTGTCTACGACGGTGGTTGGCCTAGACAGCTTGACACTCCACTAACATCGGTGGCTCCGTCAAACAAACATGTGCCTCTTCTGGCCCGAGCTCAAGCAGGAGATGATCCGGCGGTATGACAGCCGCTACTCCGGCTCCTCCGCTATCGAGCATCATTGTAGCATCTGCCAGACAGCTAACCTGGACGATTATGTTGATAAGTTCGTCGTCGTATTCTCCCACGTTCCCGGTCTACCGCCCGATCATTACCTGGGTTTCAATGAGTTTGGAAGCAAAGGTCTCTGTTTTCGGTGTCGCCAACCCTACTCCCCGAACCATAAGTGCGTCGTGAAGGAGTTCCATGCCATCATCGGTGACGTTGACCCTGAGGTGACCATGGCCAACTTTGAGGCCCTGGAGCTCTCAGCAAGGGATACACCTCTCGACCCCACCGCGGCTACGTTCCACTGCCTGGAGTTATTCCATGCCTCGACGGGTGGGCTCTCCGGCCAACAGACCATGCAACTCATAGGTACACTGCGGGATCACCCGATCATCATCATGGTGGATAGTGGTGCAAGACATAACCTCATTTCTGAGCACCTGGTGCAGTAGCTCCATTTCTCTTTGGTTCCCTCCCCAGATGTTACGATCAGTATAGGCGATCAGTGTCATCGATGACACTCTCAGGGCCGTTGCATTGTCGTCTCTCTTTTTGTGGGGTCATGTTCAATGACCACAGATTTCTATGCATTCGGCTTAGGCGGTCCCGATGCCATTCTGGGGGTAGCGTGATTCCGCACACTCGGTGAGGTATGCGCCAATTGGGAGACTATGCCCATGCAGTTCCTACACGAGAGCCAGCCATGTCGCCTCGGCAGAGACCCCGCTCTCTGATCTCCCTCTGCACGATCCAACGGACCACGGACGTCGACCTCCCCGCGGGGCTGTGGGGCCACTCGGGCCCGTCTGTTATGCCTCTTCCCGTCTCGACGGACCACCAAGAGTCTTCTACTGCGCTTGCCGACGTCATCCAGCCTCTGACAGGATTGCCATCAGTCCAGCCTTCTCTAGTCCGGAAGAAGGACGACAGTCGGTGCTATACTACCCAACCAAGCTACTTGATCGCCGCTACCACCTTCAGGAGGACTCCGGCTCGCAGGAGGTCCCTATAGCTTGGTCTTACTGTCTGGAGTCCGAAGCTACGTGGCTGCCTCAAGAGCACTACTGCCACCCCTCCGACCACTGCCTTGGAGACAAGGCATATTTTTCATATGGCGGCATTGTTACGATTGCGCATGCCGACGGGACACGCATGAGCCGACGAGATGCCGTGGCGAGTCTGCACGCGAATGGAGACGATGACGGACTCGTCTGGAGGAGGAGAGACCGAAGACGCGCCGTCAACATGATTAAATTATTGCATTTGCTATGTTATTTTTATTTATGTGTACGCATTTTTTACGCACTACTGTTTTGATATCTGCACCTTGCATTTATAAAGGGTTGCGCTGTACTCTTTCTGATTATGCGTGGATGTATGGAATTTAGGATTGTTCCTTAGGTTTTCGTCTCGTTCCCTCCTCCTTCCTCTTCCTCACCTCCGTCGGCCCACCCCCTTTGCCGGATTTCTCTTGGGTGTATCATTGACTCAGGGAAAATTATTGGCTAGAAATGCCATCTTCTCCAAATGCAGTAAATCAATTAAGAAAAAAAATCAAGATATTGCAGATGTAAGGAGAGAGCATACCCAGTCATGGCAGGCAGCAACAAAATGATCTGCTCCGCCGGTTCTGTTCCAGTAGGGATATTTTGCTGCAATCAAATCAACGTAATTCTTCAAGTGCTGAATCAAGTTTTCGTGACTGTGAGAACTGCGATCATACAGAGAGAGCTGCAGCAACCGAGAACTGAAGGGAATGTAGAAAAGGTTTGCTTTTTTGTGGTCTCTCACAACAAAATGTTTGTCTGATTGAAGCAGCTTCATGAACCACCCTTCAGACGCATATATTCCTCTCAAGAGTGGCTGATGGAAAACAGGTTTGTTTCCTTCCTTGTAGACATAGATTTTGAGTACTCGTTCCATTAATTCATAGCTTCTGCAAGTCAAATAGAATCTAGATTTGATACACCATTATTCTTTAGGGAAAGTGAAGTCATGGAACTAAAACATTGATTACCCTCTATGACTGATTTAGCATTAAACACTTATACTTAAGAATATCCACAAAGTACATAGTTATTTTTAAGATATTGAAACATGAATTGAATTTCAGATTTATGGTAACAAACAAAGCATAAATCGTCTGGTAGATTATAAAATCCTGCATCATAGCGACCTTTAATATGATCTATGATGCAGGACGAATCTATAATTGGTGGATGAGCGATGCCCTAACCCTACATGCAATGAAAATTCAACGGCGGATTCAAATTAAGCAATAAATAATCAAACTATACACAAATAATTCTAGCAAAAACAAATAATTCTTTAGGCAAGCAGGCTTAGACTTTCCTCCATGTGGAGGGCCAAAGCGAGAGCGCGTGGCGAATAGTTCCTGCAAATCACAAAATAATATATAAAAAAATTCTATGATGCTATTTATCCAAACAAATATAAAATCGCATCACCATAGTTTAATATTGAGAAACAAGATCCATACAACAAATAACATTTCACAAAACATGGGGGCTGCCGTAAGAGAGCGGATCTGGGGGTGGGAGGGTGGATCCGACGATTTGGAAGCGGATCCGGGCTATGGAAGGTGGATCGGATAGGTGGGGTGGCTAGATCTGGGCTGGAATGCACAAATCTAGACAGATTTGGATAGGGGAGGGGATTTGGAGGTGGATCTACGGAGGAGGGGGAGCGGTAGAGGGCTGGGCGGCTGTAGGCAGCAGGGGAGGTGGCTGTAGGGGCTGGGAGAAGGGTGGTGGTGGCTGTAGGGGGTGGGGGAAGAGGCGGAGGCCGCTGTTGGGGGCAGTGGAGAGGTCGGCGGCTGCTGTTGGAGAGGGGAATGGGTGGTTGCGGGCGGATGATAGCAGCAAGGAATATGGAGGGGTGGCGGCTGCTATAGGAGGCTATAGAGGAAGAGGTAGTGGACTTAGGGGCGGGGAAAAAGTGGCTAGGGTACGGTAATACCTTGAGAAGGAAGATGAGCGTCTAGGACATCCCACCATCGACGACTACGATTGGTCGGAATCCCGTGAGAGGGGAATGGGTGGTTGCGGGCTGCTGTTAGGTAATACCTTGAGAAGGAAGATGAGCGTCTAGGACATCTCACTCTATTTATAATAAAGAGAAAACTAGGACATCCCACCATCGACGACTATGATTAGTCGGAGGTGGGGTAACCCGATTACATCAAAATAAATGCAAAAATAACCAAGTAATATATGAAATCGTATCGTAATGCGTATCCGGGCGCATCCGCGGAGTCGGATCGGTGATCTGATCAAATCATCCTGCGCGAGTACATGAGTGTGGATCCCGCCTTGCGGCGAACCCCTCCCGTTGCATGTTTTGATGGATCCCTATCAGCCTATATATGCAAATGTAGTGGCAATGATTCTTCTTTAAATGATCATATTAATCTTTTGTGCTACCCTACATATATAAATATAACAATAGAAATATCAATCGTTGGAAACTGTCCCTATTCCTCACTAAGGCTTAAAAGAAGACTAAGATTAAAAAAGGTTGACATAAGCTTTAGGCTCTGTTTGGCGGGTCATTTTCAGAGCAGCACACCGTCATTTTCAGAGCAGCCCCGCCAAACAGAAATTTTAAGCCTGGCGGTGGCATCCGCTACCGCTCCAAATCGCTATTATCGCGCGATTTGGAGTTGTGAAATTTGTTTGCAACTCCTAAATCGCGAAGAGGCGCAATTCTTCCCAAAACAGCGCCGCTTCTCCGATTTCGCCTCTCTTCGCAGAAATCGCACCCTCCTCTAGTTTCGCCAGCCTGCTCCAGTTTCGCCAGCCTGCTCCAGTTTCGCCGCGCTCTAGGTTTGATTTCCCATTCGTCGTCGACCTCCTCCGACCAAGTTTTCATTCGCCGTCGACCTCCTCTGAGAATCCCTCGCCGTCGATCTCCTCCGGCCATGTTTTCACTCGTCGTCGACCTCCTCTGATAACCCCTCGCCGTCGACCTCCTACGACATTCCAGAGAAGTCATGGACGTTTCCGCCGTTAACCTTCTCCGGCCTTGTTTTTCTGAGCTCTGTAATCCTCCATTCCTATATTTGATAATCCTTATAGCAGTGAACAAAAACCCTATATTTGATAAACCCTATAGCTTTGATGCATGCACCTGTTGAACATTAATTTCCATTTGTATGAGCTGTCATAGAACTCATTTCACATTTTTAATTGAGGTTCTTACTTCAACTTTGGATGAGGAGCTAGCAATTGTTGGATGTTCATGTGCTTGTGCCTCACTGAGTATGCTTTATGTTATTATGTATATTGTCTCTGTAGAGAAAAGGTACAAAGCTTGTATATACTTCATGAATACCCCAAATACAAGTATGAGTACAAATATATAGGAGAGAAGAGAGAGGAAGCATCCTATACAAAAGATGTGGGACTAAGCAAAAAGACTATAAATGGGTCAACTTATTGGGCTTTTACGTTACTTTTCTCTATATTCTCTAACACTCCCCCGCAAGCTGGAGCGTACAAGTCGTAGGCACCAAGCTTGGACAAGAATTGATAGTACAATCTTCGTGATAATGCCTTGGTGAGGATGTCAGCAACTTGATTAGAGGCAGGAACATGCTCTAACTTCAACTTCTTCAATTGAATCTTTTCTCGAAAAAAGTGGCAGTCGACTTCAATGTGTTTGGTCCGCTCATGGAACACAAGATTCTTTGCAATGTGGATTGCAGCCTGGCTGTCACAAAACAAAATTGATGGTGAGGATAATTCAACTCCCAGATCCCCAAGGAGACTCTCAAACCATGTGAGTTCTGATACAACAGACGTCATCGCACGGTATTCAGCCTCAGCGGATGAGCGAGCAACCACAGACTGCTTCTTGCTATGCCAGGTGATGAGATTTCATCCAAAGTAAGTACAGAAGCCAGTAGTGGACCGTCGATCGTCAAGAGAACCCGCATAATACGCATCAAAATATGCAACAAGAGAAAGAGACGAGAATGGCGTATACACGAGTCCCTGTCCAGGAGCAGTCTTCAGATACCTGAGAATGCGTTCGACTGCCTGTAGATGAGAAACCCGTGGAGTGTGCATAAATCGGCTGACCACTCCAACCGCAAATGAGACATCGGGTCTTGTAACCGTTAGGTATATTAATTTTCCCACAAGACGCCGATAGTATTCTGGATTTGGAAGTAGAGAATCAGACTCAGATCCCTGAACACATAACTTGTGGTTGGCGTCCATCGGGGTTTCTGCAGGTTTGCATCTTGAGAGTCCAACATCATGCAGAAGATCAATGCAATACTTTCGTTGAGATAAGACAAGGCCATCAGGTCGCATTGCTACCTCAAGGCCAAGGAAGTACTGTGGATTTCCTAGATCTTTGATTTGAAATACAGAGTTTAAGTGTTTCTTAAAATGTTGTATCCCTACAAAAGTCGTCACCAGTAATCAAAATGTCGTCCACATAAACAAGAAGTATGACCGTCCCAGTTGACTGTTGACAAGTGAATAGAGAGAAATCAGCCGAGCTTCTCTTGAAACCAACCTCACAAACAACATTACTAAACTTCTCAAACCACGCCCGAGGAGACTGTTTGAGACCATAGATAGATTTCTGAAGCAAACAAACACGAGACTTCCCGTGGTCTCAAACCCGGACGGTTGATGCATGTAAACAGTTTCAGTAAGATTACCATTCAGGAAGGCGTTTTTGATATCCAGCTGATGTAGAGGCCACTGGGGATGAACAGCTAAGGAGAGCAGAACCCGAATAGAGTTTAACTTGGCGACAGGGGAGAAAGTCTCATCATAATCAAGGCCGTATTGTTGAGTGAATCCCCGTGCCACCATTCGAGCTTTCAAGCGATCAATTTTTCCATCCGCCGTGTGCTTGATTGTAAAGATCCACTTACAACTAACACAGCTCTGGCCGGGAGGGAGAGAGACAAGATCCCAAGTCTGATTGCCCCATAGAGCAGTCATTTCCTCATCCAAGCCAGCACGCCACCCCGGATGTTGGAGGGCTTACTGCACAAAGTTAGGTATAGAAATTGAGGATAGAGAGAGAGAATGTAAGAAGAGGCGGAGAGAGGCGATGTAAAGAAACATAATTGGCCAAGAGATGAGTCGTAAAGGTTGATGTCGAATCAACAGGCCGCGAGACCACACCGGTTGAGGGAAGCTGTTGCAGGGCATCAGAATGAGGAGTACGACGAGTGTAGACCTGAATGATGGGTGGATTGAGGGGGACTAGCGGTGGAACTGGAGTGGGTGTAGGAAGAAGAGGTGGAAGAGGAGATGTAACTGGAACTAGAGTGGGTGTGTGAAGAAGAGGTGGAATCGAAGACGTAACTGGAACTGTGGGCCGAGGTAGAGGGGAAGGAAGAAGAGGATCAGCAGGAGCGGTGTGATAGGGTTGGTCCTCATGAAAAGAGACATCAGCAGAGACAACCACCTTATCAGTAGGAGGATAATAACAAACATACTCTTTCTGAGTGCGAGAGTATCCAACAAGCATAGCCTTGGTAGCACGAGGAGCAAGCTTGTCCTTTGAAGGGCCAATAGTATGGACATAACAGGTACATCCAAACACACGAGATGTGAGAGAGAAGAGTTCCTTGGATGGGTACAGGAGATTCATGGGGGGCACAAAGTGGAGGATAGACGAGGGCATGCGGTTGATAAGATGACATGCCGTAGAGACCGCAAAGTTCCAATACAGAGGGGGAACCTGCATTTGAAGCATAAGAGAGCGAGCAATATCAAGAAGGTGACGATTTTTCCGTTCTGCGACACCATTTTGTTGAGGGGTATACGCACATGAAGTCTGGTGGATAATACCAAACTCGGCGCACAGATTGGAGAAGGTTCGACCGGTATACTCACAAGCGTTATCGGTGCGGATAATTTTAACACATGTGAAAAACTGTGTGCGAGTCTCGGTAAGAAAAGAGCGGAAGATTAATGTGAGCTCGGTACGATCACGAAGGAAGTATAACCAGGTAACCCGCGAGTAATCATCAATAAAGGTTTACAAAGTATCGATAACCAAAAACACTAGCGATCTTATATGGTCCCCAAATATCAGAATGGACTAATGAAAAAGGAGCATCGCTCCTAATATTGGGAGAAGTAAAAGAAACATGATGTTGTTTACCAAAGATACAAGATTCACTGAAAAACTCATGAAGAGGAATATCTGGAAGAACTTTCTTGAGAATCTTAAGAGGAACATGCCCAGGACGACGATGTCAGTCAACGGAGTAGATAGATAGGTGAGAGCAGTAGGAGGGATATCAAGTGGATACAGCCCGTTGGACAACCGCCCCCGAACAATTATAGTATGCGTCCGTCGATCCTGCACAACAACAGAAGAACGTGAGAAGGTTACACAACAGTCAAGGTCCTGAGAAAGACGGCTAACAAAAAGAAGATTAAAGGGGGACCCCGAAACATGAAGAACCGAGGATAAGAAGAGGGAGGGGTAAGAGTCAGATGGGCAACACCAGAAACCGGTGTTGTGTCACCATTAGCCACAGTGATAAATTTGTGATAATCAGAAGCTAAGTACTGCGACGGCTTTTGTGGAGAAATATGATGTGTGACACCCGAGTCCATAATCCAATGAGAGCCGTGGGAGAGGCAAGATATCCCTTCATCGGAGATCGAGGCCACGAAGCCAGAGGTGCGACTGATCACCCCTTGGAGCTGTTGAAGGTGAGCACGCAGAGCCGCAATGTCGTCACTGGCGGTAAGCGAAGCTGATGCCATATAGACTGAGCCAAGGAGCAGCGAGAAGGCAACCTGCCCTAGCAGTTAGAACAATACCGCAAAGGAACGGGCACAGACCGCACAACAAGAGCCCGGAGACAAGCCGTGCAAGAATGGAAGGTCGGCAAGCTTAATGAGGAAAGTGGACACAAGCAATGACTAAGAGAGACCGCAACGGTCACGGTGACAATGCACCAGCGGCCAGAAAGGCCACGACCAGCGCAAAGAGGAGAACCCGCCGCGAAAAGAAACAAGCCGCGGCGGTAAGGAGGCACCCTTCAACGACCAAGAAAAACACAAGCAATGCGGCAAGAATTCTGAGCTGCAGCGGTTAGAGGGAACAGCACCGGCAAACAGGCACAAGATCGTGCGGTTCGAAGCAGACCGCAACCAGAGCAAAGATCGGCGAGCAGGTACAAGACCGGCGGTTAGAAGCAAACCGCAACAACCCGGGAGAAGCAAACTGCAACAACCCGGGAGAAGCAAATCGCAACAAACCGCGGGAAAGAAGACCGGACGGTTAAAAGCAAACCGCAACAAAGGGCGGTTAGAAGCAAATCGCAACAAACCGGTAAAAGAAGTCTGAGCGAACAAGAAGACCCCACCGCATGAAAGAACTTCGTGCGACAAGAGCGATAAGAGGAGAAGGGAGGTCACAGCGGGTAGAGGCACGACGGGTTAAGACGAGGCTGCTGCGAGAAGAGCAATCCGCTAGGAGAGCGATTAGAAAGCAATTGTAGCGGGAAGAACGGCGGGGCAAACAGAGAAGAGAATCCGCTGATCAAACTGGACCAGAAGCCGCGGCGACAAGAAGCAGATAGCAGCGGAGAAGGGAGAGACCACTGCTTCAAGAGAAGATTGCAGTGGTTAAGGCAAGACCGCCGCGAGTAGAATAGTTTGCAGCGATTAGGGGAGAGAGCATCGGGTAGAGAACACTAACCGCACGGGAGTGGGGACCACGTGCCAGAGAGGTAAAGCTATATAAAGAGCGTAGAAAAGAGAGAGGGAGGTGGATCCACGGGAGAGAAGGAAGCGGTTAGAAAGAAAGGAAGCCGCAAAGCCATGCGGTGAAGCAAACAAACAAGCCACGCGGTTAAGCCGACACACAAGCCGCGCGGAAACAAGAGGACTGGGTGGTTAGATCCAAACAGGCCGGACCGTTTGGCTCTGATACCATGTAGAGAAAAGGTCCAAAGCTTGAATATACTTCATGAATACCCCAAATACAAGTATGAGTACAAATAAATAGGAGAGAAGAGAGAGGAAGCATCCTATACAGAAGATGTGAGACTAAACAAAAAGACAATAAATGGGTCAACTTATTGGGCATTTACATTACTTTTCCCTATATTCTCTAACAGTCTCTAAATTTAGAAAAATAGATTGTACACTGCACAACTGTTTTGCCAAACAGCTTAAACAGTTTCTTCGTTTGAAATAACACTGCAAACACCGTTTTTCCAAACAGTTTCACAGATTTTGTAACTACTCTGCAAAATAACTGATTATTCCACCACTACTTCTACAGTCGCAACAGCTGAGTCAAACATAGCCTTAATGATAGAAGGTGGGGCGCAAGTAATTGCCTTAACAGGTCACAAGTCAGTAACATCTATATGAGCAACGAGCAGTGCAATCACTACTCAGAATATTTTGGAATTTTTTCAAACATGGAAATTAGTTTTAACCATAAATATCACCTTTAATTTCTATTATTAACAAGAGCAGGCACCACTCTATTTGAACTATGCAATCCTAATCATTTATGCATCTTCCTCCAAGAGCATAAATGACTGGGTATTGATTAAAAGCCTCTCAAGCATCAAAACCCCTACCCAGTTCACGCCTAGGGCAAACCGGACTGCCAATTGCATTTGCACCTGCACTTAAAGTGGAAGTTTATTGGATTGGATGTATGCTTGCATGTTATTTTAAGGTTGGTCCTAGCTTCATTTGCGTTTGTCATGTGTTCGTTTGCATTGCATGTCTAATTAGATTAATGTAAAGAAATTAAATCTTTCTTTAGCTATGTATTTGTCATCTACAATCTTTGTGTATGGAAGAACTTTCTTTTATGATTCATGAGATAATCATATGTAAGACTCATAGTTATATTAAGCTTATGTGCATTCCAAACTAGAAATTATGTACACCGACCTCTAATGTAAACTAAAAAAATATGAAAACTATGTATCTTTTAATAAGAATTTAATCAAGATTTCCTCCTTTTTAATACAAAATACATGAATTAAGTGACCAACCAGAATCTACAGTGTTGTTGAGAACTAAACAAGCCCTAGAAAAATAGAAGACTTAAATTTTATGCAATATACATGAATCTAAGCCCCAACTAGCAATTTAAATGTTGGTAGAAATTTATCTAAGTCGCTTAAGGACCTCTAAACCACTTGGACAACCCCTTTTGTGTCCCCTAGTGAAGGACCAACAAGTATGCAACTCAAGAAGATTAATTACTAGTAAGATTTCAAATTTTCGATCAGAAATGCATAAGCTGATATAACTTGGTGTTATAAATAGTCAGTCACTAAATAAATCACGACAAAGGCATAACTCTATCTTAAGAGTTAATAGTTCTAGTAATTCGTAAAAAGGTAAGAACATGAACGAGGAAAAGAAAATATGATAAATGCAAGTTTACCAATGATTTTGCTTATGAGCAAATCTTTGAAAGCAAGGTTAATTCTCTTACTATAGTTAGTGGAACCCCAGCATAGTTTAAGGCATGATCAGACAACTCAGGAGGATAACTGATGGGGATCGACCGCACGTTCGTGATCGGAGGAGATCGGGCCACCACATGGCGGGACCGCTTTTGCAGATTTGTCGTAGATTCGTTGTTCGGATCGGCGATCCGAGACCGCGAGCGCATCCGGAGTTTTTCATTTTATATGTATATTTTTATATTTTTTTGAGTTGTATTTTTATTTTTAGGACACCGGGCCACGAGCCCGGGTGCGACGTCCCCGTTATCTTGTCAATTTCCCGTTACCATTCAGTTATTTTATTTTAATTTCATTGTTCCCCATATGTTCTTCATTCCTCTTTGAAGAAAACCGCCCCATCTGCGTTGTGTACCTTCCCCTAACCCACGATTGAAGGAGGCAAACTGTCAAAGCAAGCGCGTTATTCATCCCTCCCAGCACCGAAGTTGGTCCAAGCCACATCTCCTTCTTTGCCTGCGTCGACCACCGTCCATCCCCCCCCACCATTACCGCAGCGCCCTCCCTCCAGTGTTCCCATCGACCCATCCAACAAGGTTCGGCGCTCAAGTCCTTCCCCCTGTCTTCTTTGTCCCATGGAGCCACTGCCAGTCACCACCAATCACCACAAATTTCCCGCAAACTTCATCACCGACGCCCGAAATGCCCCATCCGTCAGTCACCATTATCAGCAATAAGTTTCCCGCATAACTTCCTTCTCCGTCGTGGCTCACCCGTAAGTTCCAATCTCTGCCAACAGTCTTCTGTGCACCGCCGCTCCTCCACAAAGCTTTCTCCCACGCGCCTCCAACACCCACTGCAAATCCATCTCTTGTGTTTCTTCCTCTTGTCCAATTCTTTGACATGGATCCACAACAAGTCATCCCTATCCTGTAGCATTTTTCGGCAAGCTCCAGGCCTCCTTGATCACATTATCACTTCTCCTCCTAATTTTCAACTACACAGTGAACTTCCAAACCTGTCCCTCTTCACCAGCCATACCTCCCTATTTCCTGAAGCTGACACAGCCCTATCCCCATCTCGTGGAGCAACTTCTGCCACCATCATCGGGTTCTTCGTGCTTTGTGAGTATTATTGTTTGTGTTATATTTTTTGTATTAAATAATGTGAAAGTACTTCATGTTTGTTTGTGAATTTTGATTCATTGCGTCGTTGTTCACACTTTTCTTTAAGTCAATAATATTTATTCGTGCAAGTTGTAGAAGATAGCATCACTTGTGATGACGAATGTGATTATTTGCATGCATGTGCAAAAATTATTGTGAACGTTACATTGCTTTGCTAGCTGTGTATAATTTTGTTGCTAACATTTAATTCCGGGTTAATTTAAAACATGCATGCTGAATTTAGAACAGAACTGATCGCACTTGTTCTGCACGTTCACTTAGCTCTGCATTAGCGTGCACTTTCACTTTAACATAGCCTCGTCATGCGTCAATAACACTCTCAGACAGCGAAGACTAGTGGCATCACCATAATTAATTCTTGTATGGGTGTAAGGGCAACTTTGTCATAGTAATAGATCATGCACGAGCTAAAAAAACCTCAACTAACCGCAAGAGTTAGTTTTAGATTTGCTTCTAAACATATCAAAAAAGAATGAATCTAAGAGAAAATTTCCAAGGAGAGACTTGAAATTTTCAAACCATGTACGTGTGATTAGCAGAAAACGGAGGAGAGAAAATTGTATGCATGAGTTTGGCAGCTTTGACCGACTTCGGCTCATATTTACTTCAAATTTTAGTCTTTTATGAATCATGAAGTAATCTATATGCTTAGCCCCTTTGTGACACACGGCGAATCTATAGGCGGCAGAAAAACAGTAACCTAGCCCTACATGCTATGCCAAAAGTCCAACAGATAAATCACAATTAGATAATAAATTAAAACATCCCACGCAGAGAAATTCACAGCAAGACAATAATTAACTAGGGCAAATCAAACTTAGGCTTTCCTCCACATGGAGGGCCAAAAAAGAAGCGTGCGGCGAATGGACCCTGCAAATCACAATAATAATCTAAAAAAAAATACAATGCAAGATATTCAAAACAAGTACAATATCCGATCCAATAAAAATATGCTGAAAATAATAATCCAGTACAACAAAATCTCATAAAATAGTGAGCAGACAAAGACACTGAAAAATCCAAAGTCGGAGACGCGTGTACGGCGATCCAAGGTGGAACTGGGGGAGTGGAAAACGGTGTAGGTGGCTATCCTCAGCGGTGAAAGGCAAGATCGGGCCGGAAATAGATAGATTCGGCCACGTAGGAGTAAATCCAAGCAAGGGAAGGTTGGATCCGGTGTTTGGGAGCGGACCCGGGCTAAAAATGAAGTATGAGTGGAGGGGATGACAGATCAGGGGCTGAAACTCTCAGATTGGACTGATCTAGAGAATTAGGGCTGCGAGAAAGTGGATCCATGGGAAATAGGGGCCGGGAAAAATGAAACCAGTGGCTGGTTTACTGGTCGGGTGTGGGGAGGGGGATTTAGAGGGAGAGGCGGCGGACTGGGAGGGGCCGGCCAAGGGGACTGCTGTTGAGAAGGGGGGAAGCGGTAGGGTGGCAGGTTGCTGGATTGGAGGGAGGCGGCAGGAGAGGGAACAGCTGGCCGACGGGGATGCTGAGAGAGGGAACAGCTGGCCGGCGGGGATGCTGAGAGAACTTTATTAATCAACAGTAAATTTAATTTTTGAACAGTGACCGTGAATAGAAAACAGGATTTTTTTTCTTCTCTGGACAGCAGCGGTGGGTTGCTTTGGGGGGTTGTAGAAGGGCTAGAGGGGTGTTTGAGGGGTGGAAAATTGAGGGTTTACCTTGGGGGAGAAGATACAAACCTAGGAGTCGTCACCTAGGGTTCCAAGGAGTCGGCACCGTGACGGGATCGCGGAAATCCGGGAAAAACTCTCCAAATTCTGCAATGACTTGACCAGCCCCCTATCACATCTATTTATAATAAAACAAGGATTATGGCATCCCCCATCAATGGGTATGATTCGCCGGAGGTGAGGCTACCCAAATACATCAAAATAAATGCAAACATAGTAAAATAAGATATCAAATCGATTCGCAACGCGAATCCGGACACATCTGCGAAGTCCGATCGTCGATCCGGGCACATCATATATGGTAAGTCGCCAAATTAGCCCGAAACGGGCCCAAAACTTGTCCTCATCTCTGCTCCATCAAAATCTCCCCGGCTGGAAAGAATTCATCTCACGATAAATTGAGATCGGAATTCTCTCGATGAATGTCAGGTACAACTCGAAGAGGTCCACCGGAAGTCGTCCAAGTATCGTAGACGGAAGAGTGTCCTTGCCAATCAACTCCCCCTGACTGAAAAGTCGTCATCTCATGTGAATGAAGACGGTCGTACTGAAGTCGAAGTCCAGGGGTGAGTCGATCGAGCTTTGCCGCAAGTACCCAGGTGTCATCAACGTCTGTAGTGGAAATGAACTGGTGTCTGGTGGAGTCGGGTCGCTATGATGATCTCAACGCTCAACTCACGAGTGTTGGATCCCGGTGCGATCGGTGGCGCCGTCGATAGAACCAAAGAAAACGAGTCCCCAGGTAGGTGGGTGTCAGAAACGGATGAGTAGTGGTGTCCATCAGACATGTGTGTGCTATAAAGGTGGCAAGGCAACAAAAATGGAGGTGTGGGCGGCTGGAAGTCCTCACTGCTTGGGTCCACTTACTCACGAGACTCGTAATACGGCGTCAAATTTTCAACATTAAATGCCAGGTGGATACCCATACTTGCAGGGATATCAAGATCGTAGATGTTTGTTTCGATCTGTCTCATGATTATATAGGGATCCATTCGCCTAACGCTCAAGTTTTTAGCAAGACTCGCACGGAGCCTCACAACGCAGATTCTTACCATCATTTGCTCGCCTTCATGAAGTGCATGCACTTACCAATGAACATCCGCATGTGATTTACAAGATTTATTACAAATATGGATTATTCGTCGGACCGACTCATGACACGCATGCAAATAATGAACAGTCAACATAACAGACTCATGCAAATGATGAAGAAACGACTCAATAGACTCAGACAAATGATGTAAATAAAACATGACCGACACAATATGCTCTCTATAGAAAATCTACTAATGACCGAAAAATCTACCAAAGGTGGTGGTCTATCAGGAGGCTCTCTCGGTAGAGTGTAAAAAACTCATCTCGTGTGTGCCAAGTGCTCAGGTGACCGTGAAAAACATCTACACTCAAGGGCGAGCTCATGAAGAGCAAAATCTCTCAGGGAGCATAACACATCATGGGGCTCACCAGGAGGTGTGTATGAAAAGTCATCGTGAATGCAACGATCACCTAGGTGAAAGTCGTGTGCACAGACCAGAAGGCGCGACTCTATAGTGTGGGGAGTATTCCCAAAAATAAAGAACTCATCTGGTGGGTCAGCAGGTGGTGCATCCCAAAATTCTTCGAGGGTGCGATTTGTCGCCAGATAGGATCTCAAAATACTAGGAGTATGCTCAAGTTTACTAGGGGAAGTCCTTGATAATTGATGCTCCACTCAATATCTAACCACTGGGGCAAGGTTAAGAACGATAATGGAAGTGGCGTCAGTAAGTCGATACTCATACATAAGTGGCTTACCTGAATCTCATCCTCACTAGGATGTGGCGGATTATCAGGAGGCTCAACAAGGGGGTCGTCATAGAACTCGTCACTAGGCTCATGATCCTCCATATGAGTACCATCGTGAGAGGTAGTGACATAGACACTACGAGATCAACACTAGGCTATGGGCTCTCGGTCGAGATATGACTCAGAGCAATGACAATGGGAGGGGGACAGACCTCTCAAGAATGGGCCTGTCAGCACGGTGTCATGGTAAGTTGGTAGAGTTTTTAGTATCTTATTATGTGGTCATGAGTTCAATTCCTATGCAAAGACACATTTATTTATCTTTTTAATTTTTGTTCATTACTCATTTATTTATTTTTTTATTTCATATTCATTCGACATTAATTATTATTTACTTCACATGTATCTATCATTTTATTTTTCAAGTATGACACATTTATTTACCATTTTTTTCGGTATGACACATTTATTAATTATTTTTAAATTTAAAATATAATACAAATTTGTAATATCTTAAAATTTATTATATTAATTACTTACAATTATATATGTCTTACAAACTTTATTTATCATTTTATTTTTTATGTATAACATATTTATTTACTATGTTCTAAAAAAATTACGATTATTTAACAATTATCAACTATTATTTGATATTTAATATAATATAGACATTTATTTATATTTATTATTTTATTTTATTTTAAAAAAATATACACCGCCCACACTGAGAATATTCTCTGTGTCCGCAAATGAAGGTAGGTGGTGGAGACCAGCCCCGATCAGGTCGACTCAAAAGTGTCCGACGCCGCACCCGATCGGACCTTTATTGGCCCTGAGTCTAGTCTATTTTATTTGCGTCATTTTTGAATTTGTTTAATTTGTGTAAACTTTGCAGTTTGTTTTAATATGTGGAAATATATATATATATATTATTATAGGGTTTGAAATATATAAGCTCAAGTTTTTTTTAAGCCTAAAAAAGCTTGAGCCGTTCTCCCACATACATGTCGGAATAAGCAAATAATATATGCATTTTGCAGCCAAGAACAATATATACAACTTTCATGTTAATATTTTTCCAAAATTTGCATTTAGCCGAATCTGGCCCGAAAAGTTGCTGGCTCGAATTTGAAATTTATATATATATTCATTTAGCCAGCAACGTTTCAGTCGAGATTCCGGCCAAACCGTGCAAATTTTGAAAGAATGTATATTTATTGCGATTGCACGGTGTAACATCTGAGACCCTCCAAATCAATCTTGATCGTTCATTTTTTACATATATATATAATTATATATATATAATTATATATATATAATTATATATATATAATTATGATGTATATATATATATATTTAAATTTTTTGTTTTTATTTTAAATTTTTTAATATAAAAAAAGTAATAATTTTAAAATACAAATAATATGTAATGATAAAAAATTATATTAAGAAAATTACATGATAAGAAAAATATTAAGAACCGTCGGGAACGGCGGGCTCGCCCGCCGCAGACTGGGTACTGTCGCGCGGAGCACGGGGGGCGTCCCGTGCACTGTCACTCGTATACGTACATATATCTATCTATATATATATATATATAAAGATTACCAATTAACTACAGCAAACAGCCGGTTCAGTTCTCCTTCCGATCAGAGCTAGGGCTGATCTCTCCATCAATGGCGCTGCTCCAAAGAGGCTCCCGCGGGAATCTGCCAACGATCCCACTGCACCTCATGCCTTTTCCACCCATGATGCTGCCCGCAACCGCCGCCAGAGCCACGATCCCTCCCAGCCTTCTCAACCGCCGCCTATGTCCTCGACCACGAGCTTCAGTGATGGCGGATTGAAAAAAAAAACTCAACTGTTCATGGTTGCCCTCTATAAAAGGGAACCTGCTGTAATATTGTAATATTTGAGGTGATTGAAGAAAGACTGATGAAAATATGTATGTATTGATGATTGTTTGAGTTTGCTTCTTGAGGCCTGTAGGAGTGATTTAGGTTTGCAGTTTGTGTGATTGCGGTTGAAAGCAAATTCCTGGTTGCTGCTATGGTTGCTTCCGTTGGAGGATGTGAAGAGTATAGTTTAATATTGTTTAGGAGATTATTTGAGATTGAAATGTGAGGTTAATTAGTATTTAGAGGTTAAAAAAAAAAAACTTGCGTTGGTTTTCCTGTTTAGGATTTAGTTGTTGAATGAAGATGTGCTTTGCTGCTTGCGCTTTTTTATTTGAGAGTTGGTGAAAGTTATAATTGATGTTACTGTTGAGTTGATGAAATTTTGTTGTGGCTGTTTGCTTCCATCGAGTCTTGGAGTTGTGGTTGAATATTTGAAGTTGTTTGCTTCCTAGAGAGGGGAGCATAAAATTGTTAAGAGTATATAGAGAATACGCGGAGCCTCTTTGTGTGAATAGTGAGTGAACTTTAGTCCGTGTTAGAGAATTTGTGAAGCCACTTGTGTGAGAGCGAGTGAATTTTAGGGTGTTGGTTATGGCTTCTCTAGAGTGAGTGATTCCGTGGAACCACTTAGGTTGAGAGTGAGCGAAGATTTCTCCGTGGTGCCCGTGTGCGATAGTGACCAACCTCGGAGCGGAAAATCGAAGGTGACGAGGAGTTCCTCGCGTGATCGCCATCGACTTCGAATACGAAAAAACGCACCTTTCCATGAGTAATTGTTTCTATCTTTTCCTTTGTGTGTATCTCTTATATTTTTCTCTTAGGTTGTTAAACTCATTGCTGGTATTCACCCAATTTTGTCGGCAAACACTACGTCGAAAACTCCCAAACGGAAGCGTATTTGGAGTTGTCGATTTTCCATTTTGTCACGACAAAGGGAACGGAATGAAAGTTGCGAGCTTCCTTCACCGGATTTAGAAATTGAACCGTTATTTTTTAAGGAATTTAATTTTGAAGCAAATAGTTATTTTTTGTGTTTTTTTCAAAGTTGTTTAATTTCTCAAAGTATTTGCATTGCACGCTCAAAATCATTGCAAAAATTAATTTAATAATCGCATGCATTTATGGTTTCCTAGAAAAAGACGACAGACGCGCAAACCCTACGCGCCGCCCTGTATCAATAGGGGTGTTAATCAACACATGACATGTCATAAGTGGAGGTGTGAGTGAGGGACACAATACTACAGACTCAATAGGTCGCTCAAACTCACTCATGGTTGGGGTCACAAGAGAAGGGTCAGAAACAAAAGATAGGTTACTCACCGGCTAAACACCTCAATGTGGTGAGAGCAATCCGCATCAGGTATCACTTCTGATGTGGATGACAAGACAGTGGTAGGCGTTATGATTACCTCGGTATAGGAGGGGCTCGTATTGCGGAGGTCAAGGTGAGAATCTCATCGACCAGCTCTTGCGAATCTCAAAGACTGCTCATAACGAAGGGCGAGCTGATATGTTTGCTCGAGAGACTTCGAGCTATGATAAGCTACCTTAGTACGTATGTCAGACCGAAGTCCAGACCGAAATCAGGGAATGGTCGTGGCTTGGGTCCTCTCGGATACCACTCTTCATCACTAACTCATCAAAACGGTCCTTGTACTCAACAACAGACATGGATCCTTGTTGAAGGGAAAATAATTGGTCGAGTAAACGACTCTGATACGACGAAGGAAGACACCTCTGACACAATGTACGCTTCATATCCACCCAACTAGTGATGTGACGAAGAAGGTCTCGCTCGCAGGTACTCTCAAAGCTAGCCCAATATGTCATCGTCTGATCTAAAAATCTAAGTTTCACAAACTTGACGTGACGCTCACCGAATAACTCAAAATGACCGAGATAATACTTCATATCCACGAGCCAATAACTGAAAGACTCGGGCCTCAATGAGCTGTCAAAGGAGGGGGAAACAGTACGAAAATGACTCTTAAAATCTCTCTCGGAACGACGATCCTCATAATAATCATCCCTAAGATAATCGAGTCATGTCAAAGGATCAATACGATCCGCTCGCGTGTACGGATAAGAACGACGACAATCATCATACTGATCTCTCTAACATAGTGGGGTCGTGTCTGTATGTCAACACGATCTCTGAAAGTGGTGTACTGCGATAGAGAATGATCGTCGTAATAATGTGAGGATCGTACTGACGGGGTTTTGTGAGAGCGGGTGCAAGTGGGCTCGAGACCTCTAAATTGAGGAGGGGAATAATTGTGACACTTAGACATAATTGAAAAACCTATAGACTTTACAACTGCGTATCAAAAAGTGCACACAACCTGTCTCTAATACCAATTGACGCAGGACAAATCTATAGGCGACGAATTAATGGTGACCTAACCCCCATGCTATGCAAAAAGTCCGAAAGATAAATCACAGTTAGATAATAAATTAAAACATCACACGCAGAGAAATTCATAGCAAGACACAGTAATTATAGGGCGAAACAAGCTTAGGTTTTCCTCCGCGTGGAGGGCAAAAACAGAAACGTGTGGCAATGGACCCTGCAAATCACAATAAAAATCTAACAAAAAACTATCATGCAAGATATTCAAAACAAGTATAATATCTGATCCAATATAAATATGCTGAAAATAATAATATAGTACAACAAAATCTCACAAAATAGTGGGCTGACCAAGACACTGAAGAATCCAGAGTCGGAGATGCGTGTACGGCGAACCAAGGTGGAACCAGGGGCGTGGAAAACGGTGTAGTGGTTGTCCTCGGCGGTGAAAGGCGAGATCGGGCCGGAAATAAATAGATCCGGCCACGTAGGAGTAAATCCATGCAAGAGAAGGTTGGATCCGGTGTTTGGGAGCGGATCCGGGCTAAGAAATGAAGTATGAGTGGAGGGGATGATAGATCGGTGGCTGAAACTCTCAGATTGGACTGATCTAGAGAATTAGGGCAACGAGATTGTGGATCCACGAGACATAGGGGCTGGGAAAAATGAAACCAGTGGCTGGTTTTGCTGGTCGGGTGCGGGAAGAGGGGGTTTAGAGGGAGAGGCGGCGGACTGGGAGGGGCCGGCCAAGGGACGGCTGTTGAGAATAGGGGAAGCGGCAGGGTCGCAGGTTGTTGGATTGGAGGGAGGCGATAGGGAGAGGGAACAGTTGGTCGGGGTGGATCTAAGGCTGAGGAGAACTTTATTAATCAACCGTAAATTTAATTTTTGAACAGCACCCGTGAATAGAAAACATGATTTTTTTTTCTTTTCTGGACAGCAGCGGTGGGTTGCTTTGGGGGGCTATAGGGTGGCTTGAGGGTTGGAAAATGGAGGTTAGGGTTTACCTTGGGGAGAAGATACAAGCCTAGGAGTCGTCACCTAGGGTTCCAAGAAGTCGGCACCGTGGCGGGATCGCGGGAATCCGGGAAAAACTTTCTCCAAATTCTACAATGACTTGACCAGCCTCCTATCACATCTATTTATAATAAAACAAGAATTAGGACATCCCCCATCAACGGCTATGTGTTACGTGCCCGTGATTAATGGGGGAAGAGGCGAAAATACAAGGGATAAACCCTAGAATTGAGAAAGAAGTTGAGAATAACTTAGAGAGAGAGAGAAGCTAAAGAGAGAATAGAACTTTCATTACTTTTTTGCTTAATGGTTACATGACCCCCAAAGGCCCATATATAGGCACCGATGACAACGACTCGATACAGCGACTCGATGCAACGACTCGATTCCTAATAATAATAATAAACCAACTACCTGACTCGATACAATGACTCAAGTCATAATAATAATAAACTAATAATAATATAAGATAACCAATGGAGGACCCGTAACACTCCATCCGTCCTTCAAAGCGAGCTTGCCCTCAAGATCGTGCTCCCTGCGGGTGGTCGGACCATCTGGTACCTTGATCTCCCTCCAGAACAAGGCGCGGTAACGTGTAGCGGTTGCAGTGGCGTCGGCGAGGAGTGGTGACGCCATCAGTAAAACAGGCGGCATATGGAATGTCATTGTCTGGCTTGTTGGAGGGGCTGATAGCAACAACCACGCGGAAGCCAGAGGGCCCATAAGCGGAGGCAGAAAAGGATCCGTCGGGGTCGGTGGAGCCAGTGCCGGTGGTCGAGGCGACGAAGCGACCAGTGGGATTGGCATGGTTGGGGCCGACGGAGCAAGAGCCAACGATGTGTCCGGAGGCGGCAGAGCTGAGGTCTGAAGTGGAGGTGGAAGCGCGGCCTGTGGAACTGACGGAGCAATAACCGACCAAAGAGGCGGCGCGGTAGCCGGGCCAGTAACTGCGGAATGGTGGCCACAAAAGTAGATGGTGATAGTGGCGACTGCTCGAGAGGAGTTGGTGATGGTGGAGGTGGAGGCTGCGTCGAAAGGTTGACGACGGAGCCCTGAAGTGAGGATGGCGGCGAATTCGGGGAAAAAGGGTACCCGAAAAGTCGAGTGAGATCCTCCAGAAGACGTGCGGTGTTGGCGGCGAGGGTCGCCTCAAATTTCTCAAGAGACGCACGAGCGGAGGCCGCCGCAGCAGCGCTTAATGGGACATCCATATCGATAAATATAATATGATGTTTAAAATAAAGAGAATGATGGTGGTGGGGTCCATAGAAAGTGATTTTTTTTTTAAAGTGTTCTGGAGAGGTTGCGTGCAAGATGAGGTATTGGGAGGGATGTTTAAGAAAGTAAAATTAAAAAAATGGGATGGGGACAAGACAGGTTGGTAGTTGTACTGTAAGAAGGAAAAAGGATGGGGAAATAGATGTGTGGTGTACAGGACTTTAGGGAATTAAATAAAAGAAGAGATGGGGGCTGATGGGATATGGAAGCAAGAGGATTAAATAAAAATAAAGGTGTGCAGGGAGGAAGTGTGCAGGAGGGGATAAGTTTACATATTAATAATATTAATACCAATGACTGATAGGATGTGATTAGGAGAATAATAATGCGGAGAAGGGTCGGGAAGGGACAGGCAAGTGCGAGCTTGCTGGAGGGTTTGCTGGAGCAGCGACAAGGGGGTTACGTTGAAGGAAGTGGGGCCGACGTTGTTCCTGGACGGCTTGGAACGAGCGGAAGCCGTCGGATGGCAGCGGCTCTGGCTTGCTGAAATTGACGGAAGCAGGCCGCGCCGGGGAATGGCCCGAAACGATAGCGGGAGGAAACGATCCGGCGTCGGGGAATGGCCGGAGGGCGACGTCGGCGGCCTGGTGTGCTGGGTAGAGACAAAGGAGAGAGAGGAAACCTGCGCAGGCGACGACGACACTGCTGGTTGATGCGCAGCGACGAAGAAGACGATGTCGGGCCTGGAGGCAGAGCAGCGCACGGGTGGGTTTTGCTGAACCTGCGGAGGGCTTTTGCGGAACAGTGGGGCGGCGGTGTGAGGCAGCGGAAGAGCCGGGGCTGCGGGAAAAATAACGAACCGGAGGGGAGGAAAGTCCTCTGATACCAAGTTGTTATGTGCCGGTGATTGTGGGGGAAGAGGCGGAGATACAAGGGATAAACCCTAGAATTGAGAGAGAAGTTGAGAAGAACTTAGAGAGAGAGAGAATAGAACTTTCATTACTTTTTGCTTAATGGTTACATGACCCCCAAAGGCCCATATATAGGCACCGATGACAACGACTCGATACAGCGACTCGATACAACGACTCGACTCTTAATAATAATAATAAACCAACTACCTGTCTCGATACAATGACTCGACTCATAATAATAATAATAAACTAATAATAATATAAGATAACCAATGGAGGACCCGTAACACTATGTTTGGTCGGAGGTGAGGCTACGCAAATACATCAAAATAAATGTAAATGCAAACATAGTAAAATAATATATCAAATTGATTCACAACGCAAATCCGAACACATCTGCGGAGTCCGACCGTCGATCCGGGCACGTCATATATGGTAAGTCGCCAAATCAGCCACGAACGGACCCAAAACTCGTCCTCGTCTCTGCTCCGCATCACTTTGGGCTTATGCCTTAATGACCATTTTATGTCTTGATGATGATGAGTTTATTGAAGGAAATCAAATGCGTATTATATGCTTAGTTGGCTCTTTATGTGTTCATGGGGATTGGTAAGATTGCATTACCATCACACTTCATTTCACATACAACTTCATACTTAATCAATATAATAACTACTATCCGCTTATTCTTTAAGAAATAAGCCTTGAGATTTTTAAAGAAGTCATTAATAAAATGGACATTCTATCTGGCCCTTCCATGAGAAGGAATCAATGTTAGTCCACATACATTAGTGTAGATATACTCCAAATAGTCTTTTGTGTCACTGACTGCTATCACGAACTTCACAATTCTCCCCAAAACACACTCTCAAAATTTTAATTTCCTAGAATTTACTCCTTCAATTAATTTTCTCCTATGAAGCATGTCTACATCTCTCATTCACTCATATGGTAAAGACTTAAAGTGTCATAATCATGATTAATCAAGATCTGAATCAAATGAAGTAAATGCAGGCGTATGAGTAATAGTGTATCCTTATTGATGAACGTTTTTAATTTCGTTATAATCAACAAACTTCGGAAAATTCTCATACGGCAATGTCAATCATTGTGCATCGGATCGAGTCAAACTCCAAGTGAGATGAGATTTTTCTTCAGATCCAAAATATGTCCGACATATGACGGTATTACTCCATTATGAATCACAATTCAGATTGGTTCAAACCTAATGATTTTGCACGCTATCATTGTCCATGATTACATAGTCTCCTAAGGGAATGATATGTTCCAAAATATTCCGATTCAAAGATATGTGATAAGAACAGATGTAATCAAGCACCAAGATCTTGAATGTCTACTAGAGCAGATGCCGAGGTGGCTGAGCTGAAGTTGTTTGAAGACTCGTGTAATGCTCACAGAAGCTGTAGGATTCTCTGTCTCTTTTACTTAGAGTTTAGATTTCTTTCTTCAATGTACATTCTTCATGAAATCATAAGACTGGTCTTCCTTAGGGTTTAATATTAGGGTTTATGATTGTCGACTTTCCTCTAATGAACTCTCAATATTAATCTTATTTCAGATCGTCCTCTCATAAATAATCCATAATGTCTATCCAATTTGTAGAAAAAAACCCAGTAATGAAACTTGTGGGTTGTATTCCTTGTATTAACCTTCAAGTATGAGTACATATATATATGTGAAAGGAAAAGAGAAATCCCCAAAATACAATGTGGGACAAAGCATATGACACACATGGGCTTAAATGGCCACAATTACAATGGGCTTTTACATATCTTTCTACTATCTTCTAACACTCCCGCCCCCCGCAAGCTGAAGCATACAAATCGTAAGCACCAAGCTTGGATAAGAATTGCTATACAGTGGCCGAGGTAGAGCCTTGGTAAAGATGCCATGCACTTGCCCAGAGGCTGGAACATGTTTCAATTCAAGTTTCTTCATTTGGACCTTCTCCCGGACAAAGTGACAATCAACCTCAATGTATTTTGTTCACTCATGGAAACACAGAGTTCTTCACAAATGTATAGCAGCCTGATTGTCACAGAACAGAGTAGCCGGTAAGGAGAGTTTGACAGGTCCCAAATCACACAGAAGGCTCTCCCACCAGGTAAGTTCAAATACGACAGCATCCATTGCACGATACTACTCAGCTTTAGCAAAGGAGCGAGCAACCACCGATTGCTTCTTCTTGCTACGCCATGTGATGAGATTTCCTCCAAAGTAGGTAGAGAGCCAGTGGTAGATCGTCGATCATCAAGCGAGCCCGCATAGTCAGCATCAATGTACGCGACAAGAGATAAGGAGGAGGATGGCTTGTATATCAACACCCGGGGCAGCTTTCAAGTACCTGAGGATGCGTTCGACAACTTGTAGATGAGAGATTCTTGGTGGATGCAGAAAGCGACTAACCACTCCAACAGCAAAAGAGATATTAGACCTTGTAACTGTTAGGTATATCAGTTTCCCTACAAGCCGCCGATAATATTTAGGATTTGTAAGTAGAGAATCTGACTCTGTTCCATGAGCACTTAGCTTGTGGTTGACATTCATAGGTGTGTCTGCGGGTTTACATCCGGAATAACTCGCAGCCTGAAGGAGGTCAAGACAGTATTTTCGTTGAGATAGGACCACGTCATCAGGTCGTCGAGCAACCTCAAGTCCAAGGAAGTATTGAAGGTTCCCCAGATCTTTTGTTCGGAAGACAGAGTTTAAGTGTTGTTTGATCTGTTGTATCCTGGTGGAGTCATCACCAGTTATCAAAATATCATCAACGTAGACTAAGAGAATGACAGTCTTTGTGATCGATGACGAGTAAAAAGTGAGTAGTCAATCGAGCTCCGCTGAAAGTCAATATCACGAACAACCTTGCTAAATTTTTCAAACCAAGCCCGAGAGGACTGTTTGAGACCATAAATGGCTTTACGCAGACGGCACACACCCGAGACTCCCCGTGGTCTCAATCCCGGGAGGTTGGTGCATGAAACCGTTTTCCTGAAGATCACCATTAGAAAGACATTTTTT